>JAHLKC010000154.1:0-91679 GCA_025449115.1 Chytridium lagenaria
AGGAGGAGCGTGTTCAGCCTCTCTCCACCCCATCCCGACCTATCATTCTCGTGGACACTGACGATTCCTTACCTCTAAGAATTCCAACAAGCCCAATTTCATGCGAGGCTGAAAGTTTGGATGCATTCCTCATCGTCTACACCTCTGGATCCACAGGCAAACCCAAGGGCGTCCCTGTCTCCCACCGCGGTGCTGCCAACGTCATCTTCACCCTCCACAAAGAGATTGGATGTTGGGAGCACGCTCGGGTTCTTCAATTCATGGCGATCGGATTTGATGCTTGCCAATGCGAGATCTGGACGTCCTTAAACCACGGCTCCGTCGTGGTGCTTCGTACGGATAACTGGCAAAATGAGATCAAAACATGCCATAGTGTCAACATCACGCCAACCGGTCTCGCTCAGATGGGTAACCCCGACCCTACATCACTCCTCGAACAGATTACAGTGGGAGGAGAAGGATGCCCCAAAGCATTGATGGATGTCTGGTCATCTCACGTTCGTTTCATCAACGCCTACGGCCCAACCGAGACCACGTTCATCTCCCACTTTACCTACCTCACCCCCGAAAACCGCATCACCATAGGCCGTCCCATCCCCAACATGCGCTGCTACATCCTCGATTCCCTTCAACGTCCAGTACCATCTGGAGTGATAGGCGAAATTTTCATTGGTGGTACCGGAGTTTCAACTGAATACCTTAACCTTCCCACATTAACCGCGGAGCGCTTTCTCAAAGACCCCTTCACCTCCACCGCACAAGGCCGGATGTTCCGTACAGGCGATTTAGGTCGTCTCCTTTCCAACGGTCATTACGAGATTCTCGGTCGCATGGACGATCAAGTCAAATTGAAGGGTTACAGGATTGAGTTGGATGAAATCACGTCAGCCATGATGAGGTATGAGGAGGTGACGTCTGCGGCGGCCGTGGTAAAGGATAAAAAACATTTGATTGGGTTTTTTACTCCAAAGATGGTGGATCTGGTCGCGTTGAGGGACTTGCTGGTGAATATTTTGCCTGTTTATATGGTGCCGCATGTGCTTGTGGGTTTGGATGTTATGCCGACGAATGCAAATGGAAAGACGGATCGAAAGGTATGCAAATATTGCATTTTAATTGAATTCTTCAACGTCATCGCAAAATCTAATGTGATTTTCGTAGGCCCTTTCCGCATTGCCCGTCGAACTCACCATCGAAGAGCTCAACACCCCGAAAGAGCGCGAAATCGCCCAAATCTGGACAGAAGTGCTCGAAGTCTCGCCGCAATCGATTGGGCGAAACTCGTCTTTCTTTGCTTTGGGCGGAGACTCCTTGAGCGTTATCAAGGTTGTTGCAGCTCTGAAGGCGAGGGGATGGAGGGTGACTGTTGCCGATATTTTTAGGGAACATGAGTTATCGAGGATCGCGGCGTTGGAGCAAAGTTTGGTGGATAGTGGGAAGTCGAGCTTTGGAGGCGAGGAGAGGAGATGGCCTGCAGTGACGTTGAGGTAAGGGCGGCTTTTTTATACTTATTTCTGTCTATTGAGTCTTCGTTCTGCTTACATAATGTTTAACATTGTTTATAGCCCTGAAGCCCAACATGAGATCTGCACAAACTTGGCCCCTAGCAATCGCCCACCCACATGTAGCCTACGACGCGTACCCCACAACCCCACTCCAATCCGGCATGGTCCTTGCAACAATCCTGAACCGCTCAGCCTACCTCCACCACATCACATGGAAAGGCACCGCACAGTCAACCATCAATCCCTTCAAGCCGCTTTCACCCAAACCACTGCCACCCATCCGATCCTCCGCACTTCCTTTTTCGCAACTTCTTCTCAGGGTATTTGCCAAGCAGTTTGGCCGGACGCCTCTGCTTTCGCTTTTGTCCAGAGTCGAAGATGCGAGACGATGGATGCGTTCTTGGCTGAAGATCGGGAGGTTGGGTTTGAGATGAATGGGGTGCCTTGGTTAGGGTGACTGTTGTGGAGGAGAAGACGGGGCAAGAGTATGTTGTACTCAGCATCCACCACGCTCTTTATGATGGTTGGTCACTCCCTAAGATCATGGACGCGCTGGTGATCTCCTACAGGCAAGGTTCGATCCCTACGGCTCCCAACTTCCGTCACGTGGTTGATTATATCTATGCCAAGATGATGCTTTGTCAGAGGCGTTTTGGAGAACTCAATTGAAGGATGTCGAACCTTCCTTGATGACGGCTCCGGGATACCCGGGAGAAGAGTCGCTGGTGGAGACGGAGATTGTACGGGACTTGGAGGAAGTGCAGAGAGCCGCTAGAAAGGCTGGGGTGACACTTGCAGTTTTCATGAAGGCGGCTTGGGGTCTAACACTGAGGAAGTATACCAGAGAAAATGATGTGATCTTTGGTCAGGTACTGGCCGGACGTGATATTGCTGTTAAGGATGTTGAAAAGTAAGTCGACTTTTTTAGTAGTCCATTTTGATCACATTAACGGTTTCTCTAATGCATCATTCAATTCTCTAACTAACGCTTTTTGATTGAATCAGCATCGTCGGCCCTACTCTAAACACCATCCCCTGTCGCATCACTTTCGACGACAATGCGACTGTCTCCTCCACCATCAAGTCAATTCAGTCCCACCACGGTTCCATCCTACCTTACTCCCACTGCAGTCTCTCCAACATTCAAAAATGGTCTGGAGCCCCCTCAAACAAGAAACTCTTCAACACTCTCTTTGTCTTTGAAAATATCCCAGCTTCCAAAACTGCGTCAGACTCTACCTCCCCTCTTGTTTTGACAAAGATCAATTCTGCACGTATGCCCGCCGCATACATGTTTGAGCTGGTCATCTTCCCACAAGACACGTCTCTTCTCATTCGTGCTCAGTTTATGAGTGATATTTCCAATGCGGATGCGAGATCTATTTTAACGGAATTCGACACAACACTTTCTCAACTCTCCGCTGCGTTTAAGGTCGATGACGCCAAAATTGGGTCCTTGTGGGATCTCTCGAGCGAACAACAACGCGCTATCGAGGCGTTTTGTATCGGCCCTGTGATGGACCTTCCGTTCGAGCTACTTCACCATGGTTTCGAGATCCAAGCAGCGGCACACCCTGATTGGGCTGCAGTTGAGTTTGGGACCAGACGATCACATATGGTACGCTTAATGACCATGCGACAGCTATTGCGGCTAGGCTGATGAGTCTTGGAGTGTGTGGGGGGCAATGCGTCGGAATCATGATTCCAAGAAGTATGGAGTTTCCGTTAGCGTTGGTTGCGGCGACCAAGGCTGAAGCCGGATACGTCCCCCTTGATCCAAAGTTCCCCACCGATCGTTTGAGGTTCATGATGGAGGATTCTAAGATCTCGGTATTGATTACGGTGAGAAGCGAGACAGAGAAGTGGTGGATTTAGCCATGACCAACCTGCCTATTGTCTATGTGGATGATTATTCCGCTGAAGATGGATACGGTTTAGTGTTGAATTTGGATGGAAGAACGAGAGCGACTCGCGCTGATACAGCGTTCGTTATTTACACTTCGGGATCGACTGGAAAACCAAAGGGTGTGCCGATCCCTCAAGCGGGTGCCGTCAACATCATGACGAACTGCGCAGATGTGTTTGGAGCTTCAGAAAGGACTCGAGTAGCCCAAGCCATGGCCATTGGATTCGACGCCTGTCAAGCTGAGATTTGGGTCAACCTTTAGTAAAGGAGGTTGTCTCGTGCTCAGAACGACTCAATGGGCTTAGATTTTTTCAAGACAGTCACTAGCCTGTTCG
The DNA here is from genome assembly GCA_025449115.1 of Chytridium lagenaria. Lineage (NCBI taxonomy): Eukaryota > Fungi > Chytridiomycota > Chytridiomycetes > Chytridiales > Chytridiaceae > Chytridium > Chytridium lagenaria. Next base: position 3,747 of record JAHLKC010000154.1, read on the forward strand.
TGACGCCCACTGGTCTTTCCCATTTGGAAGATCCGGCAAGCTACCCCAATCTGAAACATATAGTTGTTTCTGGTGAAGCTTGTTCCGTCGCGCTGAAGAACAAGTGGGTGGATCACGTCACCTTCTACAATTGTTACGGTCCCTCCGAGATATCTGTCATTACCCACGCTAGTCCCATAACACGCAACGGTCGTTGTCCTGTTGGTTTAGTCGTCCCTAACGCAGCCGCGTATGTTCTTGACAAGAACATGCGTCACGTTCCGTTCGGCGCTTACGGGGAGGTTTATTCGGCTGGTGTCGGAGTCACTGACGGATATCTTGGCCTCCCGCACTTGAACGCTGCAAAATTCATGCCGGATCCATTTTCTCATCTCCCTGGAGCTAGAATGTTTAGATCCGGGGATCTTGGGCGACTGCTTCCAAGTGGAGAGTTTGAGCTTGCTGGACGATTAGATGATCAGGTTAAGTTCAAGGGTTACCGGATTGAGTTGGATGAAGTTGGGGAGGCAATTATGAATCACCCGAAAGTTGCCAGTGCGGCGGCTGTTTTAAAGGATAACAAACACCTAATCGGGTTCTTTTCGCCACCTGGATTGAGCTCACAGGAATTGACTGATTTTGTGTCGACGTTCTTGCCGTCGTTCATGGTACCCTCTACGTTTATTGGGTTGGAGGTCATGCCGGTTAACGTAAATGGCAAGACAGATAAGAAGGTGAACAAAATATCTCTTTTATTATACATACTTATATCTGAATCTTTACCTTTACATTTTAGGCACTTCGTACAATGGACATCGAGCTTGAGGTTGAGCAGACCTCAACCGAAACGGAGCGCTTGATGGCTGAGGTCTGGAGCGATGTTCTCAAGGTCCCTCTTGAGAAAATTGGCAGTAACTCCTCCTTTTTTGCGTTGGGGGGTGATTCGATTTCCGCTATCCGTATCGTCGCCAAGGCAAAGTCCGTAGGCCTCATCATCTCCACCGCCTCTGTCTTCAAGCACATGACTTTAAATCGCATTGCTCTTTTTGCCGTCAAGGCAGAGATGGCAGATGCTTCATTGACAGTGTCTTCACTTCCTGTCGTTGGAGATGTCGCGTTAACTCCGATACAGCATTTGTTTTTTGGACCACGAGTGGAAGGACAGGAATCACTTCAATCAAGGATTTCTCTTAATTCCACGCCACAAGCTTGACATTGAGAGCTTGAAAAAATCAGTTTCGAAACTCGTTACTCATCACGATATGCTTCGTGCTCGTTTTTCATTAACGGAGGAAGGAGGATGGCGCCAAACTCTTGTGGCCCCAGAACAGAGTGGAGCCGCGAATGTTAAGCACATCAAAATTAGCTCCATCGCTGAACTTGAGCTGGTCGTCAAAGATGTACAATCGTCATTGAGCATCACGAATGGCAGCATCTACGCGGTGGCGCTTATTGATGTGGACGATGAGGGGTCGCAACGTCTACTTATCACTGCCCATCACCTTGTCATAGATCTTGTGTCACTCAGAATTGTCTTGGATGATTTGGAGCGAGTTGTCTCCGACAACGACCTCGCGCCAAAGACTTTTTCATACCAACGATGGGCAGCGGAGCAAGTGAGCTTCGCAGATCAGTTGGATGCATCCGCCTGGATGCCTCATTTATCGGCGTCTGTGAGCTATGCTGGATCCCTTGATGTTGAGGCCGTCAGGTTTGACGCCAGAGGAGTCTGCAACACGGCCATCTCGTCGCTTCTGGACATGGCTAACGGCACCTACAACACTAACATTCAAGAACTCGCGATTGCTGCTTGCTTCTTTCGTACGAAGATGTTTTGGGACATGCCGTGCTGGGTGAGGATGCTTCTTTGGGGTTGATGATGGAGAGTCATGGACGAGATCCATGGGATGATTCAATAGATGTCACTTCGACGGTCGGATGGTTCACTTCAGTTCATCCTGTGGTTTTCCGGAAACGCTCCTCGGATTCCCTTGGAACCGTCCTGAAGTCTGTCAAGCAGAGCATTCGAGGACTTCCTGAGAAGGGAATATCGTTCGGGATGATCAAGTACCTTGCCAAGGACTCGGATGCCAACGCCACGTTGAAGAAGTTTAAAGCTCATCCCATGTCGTTCAATTATCTTGGAAAGTTCCAAAGCATTGACGGTACGGACTCCTTCCTGACGATGGACAACTCGCTTGCCAACAACTGGAACACTCGTAGCGACGACAACCTTTTCCACGAGGGGTCTCTTACCTGCATGCACGTCGGAGATGAGCTTATCTTGAGGGCGACGTTAAAAACCGATATTATGTCAAGAGAAGCTGCAGATCACTGGATGAAGCAGTGGCCTATTCGCATGGCGGAGCTAGTCCATCATTGCATAGACAAAACAACGCTGGGTGGATACTGCTTATCCGACATGACTCTTGTATCTTCCCTTAACCTTCTAGAGGAGATTGAGATAACTGTTCACCACACTCTCGGACTAAAGCCATCTGACTATGAGGATATTTATCCTGTCACTCCTCTCCAGGTTGCTTTCCTTTCGGCGATGATGAAGAGCCCTGGAGAGTACACTGTTGCTCACGTATTTGATATCGTCGGGGAGGTTGACTTTTCGAGATTGCAAAATGCTTGGAGTAAGGTTGTTGAAAAGTACAAGATTTTGCGCACGGTATTTTGTATGTCGTCGCAAGGACTTTACCAGGTTATCATTCGCAAGGATATGACCCAGTGGACGATGGACGATAATACCTGGGATTCCGCTGACGAGGAGGAGTTACAGACACGAACTTCACAGTTGGTTCAGGAAGAGCGACAAAGGGGTTTCTCTATGGAGTGTCTATCTTTCCAAAGGTTCCATCTCGTCTCATTGTCAGGTATTTGTCTCTACTGAAAATATACAAATTCTTAAATGTTTACCAGATGGGCGAAAGCGTTTGTTTATGACCCAGCATCATTCAGTCACGGATGGTTGGTCGTCGGCAATTATGTTCAGCAGCCTTCAGGAAGCCTATGATGGGACTTTATCCATGCAAGAGCCGGTTTCCTTTAAATCGCACGTCCAATGGTTATTGGGTCAACCCACTGATCAGAGTGAGATCTTCTGGAGGAACGCGTTGGAATCATCAGATGCGCGAAAGTTGGACCTCCCTGGAGCGGATCCTTTGCAGTTGAAGGGCGCGCGATATGACGCGATAGTCCGCCACATGGATCTGTCGGGTATCGAGGCCTTTTCCAGGTCTCACTCCGTCACAGTCTCCACTGTTCTTAATACTGCATGGGCGTTGACACTTCGTTATTATACACGGAGCGATGATGTGCGATTCGGGTCTGTCGTATCCGGAAGGGATAATGACATTTCTGGAAACGACGAGTAAGTTAGCTTTTCTGTCCTTTTTTTTTTCACCTTTTCCCCCCGTTTCTAATTACATGTAATAGAATTGTCGGTGTCCTCATCAACACCATTGCGATTCCGTGCCGATTTCCCGCGGATTTGCTGTATACTCAAGCTTTGAAACAAGTACACAACTTTTTTGCAGAGACTATTCCGCACTCTCACCACAGCCTTGTTGATGTTCAGCGCTGGTCTGGTCTACCGCAATCTGACGGATTATTCGATTCGCTTCTCATCTATGAGAATTTTCCCAAGAAAGAAGCTAATGATTCTTCCTTTTCAATGGAGCGCGTTGATGGAGAGGAAAGTGTGGACCTCCCCATCTCTATGGTGATTTCTCGCGGCAATTCAAACTTCAAGATTCGATGCACGTTTGATGCCTACAAGCTTTCAAAACTTATAATGCACCGTTTGATGGATAAATTCTCTCTCGTGCTCGAGCAAGCTTGCCTCGCCACTAAAGCTACCAAGGTTTCCGACTTTGACTTCCTCCCGAATGCTGAAGCAATCGATATACGTAAATTCTCGTACGGTGGAGATGCTGCACTCCCGTACGCGCTTGTTCAGCACGGCTTCGAGAACAGAGCTCGCATTTTTCCTGACTGGCCAGCAGTCGAATTCGGTACGAAAGTAGCTACGTATGGTGAACTTGATGATCGTGCAAATCTGGTAGCTGCGCACCTTCAATCATCTGGTGTTAGCCTCGGATCGCGTATTGCTGTGATTATGCAGCGATGTTTTGAGTTCCCATTGGCGTTGCTTTCGGCTTTAAAGGCTGGAGCTACTATCGTACCTATTGACTCCAAATTCCCTTCGGACCGAATCGACTATATTCTACGCGACGCAAATGTCAAGACTATATTAACTACCGCATCCGAGTATAGTCGAATAAGCGCTCTTGATACTACCAAAATCAATGTGGTTGAAATCGATTGGCAGAGCTGCAAGTCCTCAGTATCCATTATGAGAATTTGCAGTCAGGCTTCTGCGAGAGACGAGTTCATGATTGTCTACACCTCAGGATCGACTGGAAGCCCCAAGGGCGTTCCTATTCCACACCAAGGTGCCGTCAACATTATTGCTCTGCAGTCACCTGCCATTGGCTGTGTACCTGGAGCACGTGTAATGCAATTTATGGCTATCGGGTTTGACGTGTGTGCCTGGGAGATTTGGGGCTCGTTGAATCACGGGTGCACTCTTGTTTTGCGTGAAGAAGACGTTTTCAGCACTATGAAGAAGGTGGATGTCATTCACATCACACCTACTGGTCTAGCCTCTATCAAGGATCCTGAAACAGTTTCTAACTGGAAGCACATCGTTGTTGGAGGCGAGGGATGTCCGCCTGCTACTCAGGATAAATGGGCATCGCGCGTGACTATGACGAACGTCTACGGCCCCACTGAAACTTCTATCATCTCGCACGCTGGAGTGCTGAAGGTCGGAGGTGTAGTGAATGTTGGGCGACCCGCCGCAAATAATCGTTGCTATATACTCGACGATGGCCTTAACCACGTGCCCATGGGAGTTGTTGGTGAATTCTACACTAGTACGCCAGGAGTCCAAGCATCACAAGGCTATCTGAATCTCCCAGACATCACTGCGGAGCGTTTTCTCAAGGATCCCTTCGCAGGCGGACGCATGTTTAAGACTGGCGACGTTGGTCGTATGCTTCCTGATGGCACCTTTGAGATTCTTGGCCGAAAGGATAACCAAGTTAAATTTAAAGGATACCGTATTGAGCTCGACGAAGTTGCTTTTGCTATCACTAAACACATCGATGTCATAACTGCAGCCGTTATCGTAAACGCGGACGGCAACTTAGTCGCGTTCTATACACCCGACTATGTGGATCCTGTTGAGATTCGGGACGTTGTTAGCGATGCTTTACCCCTTTATATGGTCCCTGAAGGATTTATTGGGTTGGAGACAATGCCGATCAATTCTAACGGCAAGATCGATAAAAAGGTAAAAAAGGATAAATGGTGTGCTCCACCATCATTTCTAATGTCTTTCTCGTTGCGTAGATTCCTAGCTCAAATACCGGTCACAATATCTGTTGACGCTTTGGAGACCCAGACAGAGTGCACGATCGCAGCCATATGGGCCGAAGTTCTTAATTTGAATGTTGAGAAAATTGGCCGCCACTCTTCATTCTTTGCTCTTGGCGGTGATTCTCTCACTGTGATCAAGGTTGCTGCGGCTTCCCGAAAGGCAGGCTTTTCTATCACAGTGGCGGATATTTTTAGTCTGCAGAATGTCGATCGTGTCGCGAAGTTTTGCGATGTTGCCTGGAAGCAGTCGTCAGAAGCACCGGAGCTGGAATGGCCCGTTTGCAGGTAAATTCCCGAAACCCCCCCTTTTTCATAGCTTTTGTTATTGATGTATTTAATAGGGTTGACGATATCGATGAGATCTATCATCAGTTTCCTTCCGCTGATGCGGGATCACTAAGGGCTTACCCTGCCACGCCATTGCAGGCAGCAATGTTCGTTGCGACCTTGCAAGACAGGAGTGCTTACACGAACCAGCTTGTTATCAAGTCAACAACTAGGGTGGATACGATAAAGTTGGAATCAGCATTCCGGTGCCTCCTTCAGCAGCATGCCGATACTTCGGTCCTCCATCGTCGGAACCGTTTCCTCAGGTGTCTGTCAAGTTGTTCATCAAGATATTTCGGATTTGAAAGTTGGTAAATACTCAGGATCTCTCACGTCATTCTTGCTGGAGGATAAGGCTCGAGGGTTCTCTGCTAACGATAAATACTGGATCCGAGTCTCTCACATAGCCGAGTCATCAACATCAGAGAATATTGTTCTTACAATTCATCATATTCTTTACGACGGATGGTCGCTTCCTATTATTGCAAGCGACCTTGTTAACGCCATTTTGGAAAAGCCTCTTCTTAAGAGGCCAGATTTTCAAACTGTTGTAAACTATATCAACTCTCAAGATCGTGCAGTAAGCAAGAACTTTTGGATGGAGTACTTAAAAGGTATTTCATCCGCTCAGCCTCTTGTGCTTGGGACGGCTGTCAAATCGGACTTTGAGGACCTTGCTATTTCGAGGGACTGCAAAGTATCGATGGCAGAGGTGCGAAAGGCTTCTCAGAAAGGATGTGTGACACCTGCCAACTTTTTGAAAGCAGTGTGGGCGTTGACATTGAGAAAATATCAGCGTTCGAATGACGTTGTTTTTGGCCAAGTTCTAGCTGGCCGTGAAATACCCGTGAAAGATGCCAGCAGGTAAGTTTACACATTCTTCAAAGTTAAAATTAGGACAGTTGCTTATAATATTTTTATGTAGAATTGTTGGGCCTTTGCTGAATACTGTCCCAATGAGAGTGAGGTTGTCGGATGACCTTTCAATTACTGAGGTCCTGAAGTCGGTTCAGGCTGATTACAGCTCTATTATCTTACATTCCTACGTCGGATTACACAGCATTCAACAATGGTGCATTGCCGACGATGACTCAAAGTTGTTTCACTCTCTCTTCGTGTATGAGAATCTGCCTGACGACCACAGTGCAGGAAAGAACTCTGATGGCTTTTCTTATGAATCGGGTTACGCCCCAACTTCTCGATCGCTCGCGTACAGTTACGAGGTTCTGGTATTTCCCGGAGAAAATCTTACCTTCAAGATTCGCTTCGATCATTCAGTGATGACTCGCTCGCAGGCTCTTTCTATTCTCGATGAATATGAATTCACAATTGAGCAAGCGCTTAACGGTGTAAGGACAAATGATTGCGTCAAAAACATGTGGAACTTGTCCCCAACACAAACATCCTTGATTCAACATCTTTCGAACGGAAATTTGAGAACGCTACCCCATTCTTTAATTCATCGAGCTTTCGAAGCTCGAGCAAACCGCCACCCAGAGTGGCCTGCAATTGAATTCGGCTCGGCAGTGTTATCGTACGGCGATTTGGATAATGCGGCTCGAGCTCTTGCTGTTACTCTTTTGGGATTGGGGGTTACAGTTGGGACACGTGTTGCTATTCTTATGCAGCGATGCATTGAGTACCCTATAGCACTTCTCGCTGTTTTAAAGGTCGGCGGTACTATTGTGCCTCACGATTCGAACTTCCCGTCAGAGCGTCTGAAACTTATATTATCTGATTCGTCGTCTAAGTTCATCTTAACGACTCCCTCTGAATACGAGAGGATTGCCGCGCTGGACTTTGCGGCATCTTGCATTTTATTCATTCGCGCAAGTGAACTTCTCGATCAAGCGAAATTAAGTCTTCCTTCGTTGCCGGATGCTCCAGGTTCTGGAGCTGAAACTTTTGCCATTATCTACACTTCGGGGTCTACAGGAACACCGAAAGGAGTTTCTTTGTCTCACATCGGTGCTGTCAATGTCATCACAACGTTTTGTGAGGTCGCGGGAATGGCAGAGGGCACCCGCGTTCTGCAGTTCATGGCTATTGGGTTCGATGTCTGTCAAAGAGAGATCTGGGGTGCTCTGTCAAATGGCTCTGTGGTTGTGATGCGGGGTGAGGGATCTCTTTGCTTCTTTAAAGACAGTTCAGATCACACATATAACTCCGACTGGCCTCTCACAATTGTCCGCTCCAAATGACTATCCTCTTCTCGAAGCTGTGATCCTATGCGGTGAGCCTTGCCCTTGGGAGCTAAAGGAAAAGTGGGCCCCGCATGTAAAGCTTATCAATGCATACGGGCCAACTGAAGTTTCATTCATTTCTCACGTGGGAATGCTAAGTGTGGGTGCACAATTCGTGTGGGAAAGGTTCTTCCAAATAACCGAACCTACGTATTGGACAACAATCGTCTACCCGTTCCTTTGGGCTGTGAAGGCGAACTCTACACAGGATCTCCCGGAGTCGACGTCTCAGCCGGCTACGTCAATCTCCCAGACATGACGGCTAGTAGATTTGTTAAAGACCCTTTTACCCCTGGACGTCGCTTGTTCCGAACAGGCGATAGCGGCCGTTTGCTACCCACAGGAGAATACGAATTGCTTGGTAGACTCGATGACCAAGTAAAGCCTCAAGGATATCGTATAGAAATGAACGAAATCGTGTCATCCTTGCTAAAGTATCCGGGGGTCAAGAGGCTGCTGTCATCGTCAAGGATCGAACAACACTCTCGGCTTCGTTGCTCCTGACAATTTAGGCTCTACGGAAATACGAGCCTTCCTCTCAGAGTTGCTACCTATTTATATGGTGCCCACAGTTATAATCTGCCTTGAGAAGATGCCAACGACTCCCAACGGCAAAACGGATAAGAAAGTAGGTCATATTTGCATTTCTATATCTAATTAATTATAAGCACCTTTCTTCGCTCAATGTCGATCTAACGGTGGAACCTCTCGCAACTGACACGGAGCGGCAAATGGCTGCCATTTGGGCAGACTGCTTAAAGATCAGTAACGAATTTGATCGGCCGAAATTCCTCCTTTTTTGCTCTTGGTGGAGATTCGATGTCCATCATCAAGACTGTTGCAGCGTGCCAGCAAAATGGACTCAGGATTTCTGTACCGGAGCTATTCCGATTGCAATTCCTGGATGCAATAGCTGGGTTTTGTGATGATTCTCGTGAGAGCCTGAGCGATCCGTTAGGAGCAGTTGATTGGCCGGAAGCTACCTTAGCGTGAGTTCAACTTCACTGTTATTCAACCCTACTTTCTCTTGTATTTAATACCTTTCACAGAGATGATACTGTCAACGAGGTTTTTTCCAAATGCAAGTGGATCGAAGGTCGTTCTGTCGTTGCCTACCCAACCACGCCATTGCAAGCTGGTATGCTTGCCGCCACTATTAGAGATACGAGTGTCTATCTTAATCAACTCGTCATCAAATGTGTTGATAAAGTCAATTACGAGCGCTTGAATGCAGCCTTACTAGTACTCCTTCAGCATCACAGCATCTTGCGTTCAACTTTTGTCTCAACTATCAGCAATGGAATCTGTCAAGTCGTTCTTCCCAAATCAATTGATGCTTCTGTGGAAACCAATTCAAGTGATTTGGAATCGTTTATGTCAGCCGACAGGAGCCGTGGATTTAAGTTCGGGCAAAAGCTGTGGATTCGGGCCACTCTGCTCACCGATGCCACGTCGGGGGAAGAGAGCGTGATCTTAACGCTTCATCATGCTTTATATGATGGTTGGTCACTTCCCATTATCGCTCATGACTTCATCAACGCATACTGTGATAAAGCTCTTTCAGACGGACCAGATTTTGGGAAAGTCGTGAACTACTTCTGCGCGCAAGATGAGGTGATTACGAAAGCATTCTGGACTGAGTACCTACTGAATGCTCGACCTTCGGAAAGAATACAACTCAAGTCAGTGGAACGAGTAGAGGAGCAAACCCCTTCTGTATCCATCTCTTGTAATTCGAGCTATACATACATCCATGAGAGCGCGAAGCGAATCGGAATAACTACTGCAAACTTGCTTAAAGCAGCCTGGGCTTTGACGCTGCGAAAATTTATTCGATCGAACGATGTTATTTTTGGTCAAGTTATTGCTGGTCGTGATATTCCAGTTACTGGGCTGATAGGTAAGCAAGATGCCCCATTTTATTTTTTACTTTATCTGTTTTATTGTTATCTGACTTAAATCAATATTTTTAAGAATTGTTGGCCCACTTCTCAACACTGTTCCATGCCGCGTGCAATTTGATGACGAGGCCTCAATCAAATCGATGATGCAGCAGCTTCAAGCGGATTATAGCTCGATGCTTCCGCATGCACATGCTGGCCTAATGGACATCCACCAATGGCACGGACAAAGCACGAATCTTTTCCAATCTCTTTTTGTCTATGAGAATGTTCCCGAAGCGGCCAAGGGGCTCAAACGTCAACTATGAAGGTTGTCCGTGGATCCAAAATGTCATCAAAGGCTGTGTCTTACAGCTTTGAGCTTATCATAAATCCCTCTCCGACGGAGATTATGATTCATGCTCGCTTTGATTCATCAGACATGGACGAGAAAGGAGCCCTCTCAATACTTTATGAGTTCGATGCAACAGTGCAGCAACTCTGCCGGGATTCAAGCGATCGTGTTGAGTCTCTTTGGGCCTTATCTGAAATTCAGTTGGAAGATCTTTCAAGGTTCGGTGTTTCGGCCAGCATTGAACATCCTTACGGACTAGTCCATGAAGGCTTCGAGCATCGAGCTCTCTTGCATCCCAACAGAATTGCGGTAGACTTCCATGGCGAAGAACTTAGCTATGGTGAGCTAAATAGTGCAGGCGAAGTTCTTGCTGCAGAACTCTCTCTATGTAATATCCGATCCGGAGCACGTGTGGCAGTCGTCATGCAAAGGTGTTTGGAGCTTCCCATCGCGCTTCTGTCTATATTAAAGGCAGGCGCTACGGTAGTTCCTTTGGACTCAAATTTGCCTAAAGATCGACTCGAGTTCATTATCAAAGACGCAGCAGTTCAGTTGATACTAGGAAGCGGAGATATTAGTGTCAAGGAGTTATCAGATTCGGTCATGATACCTTACATTTGGATATCGGCTGATGTCGTCAAGCGGCCATGGAAAGTATCATCTGCAACCAAGCAACGTATGGCAACACCTGCAGACGCTTTTATGGTCGTCTACACCTCCGGGTCGACAGGAACACCGAAAGGGGTGCCTGTGTCTCATAGTGGAGCTGTCAATGCGATTTTGCATTCTGCACCAATAATGGGATATCAAGAAAGCTACCGGGTCGCGCAATTTATGGCTATTGGATTTGATGCATGTTCGTGGGAAATATGGGCGGCGCTTAACTCGGGATCCACTCTAGTCCTTCGAGAAGAGGCGGTTCTTAACACTTTGAGGAGTGTGGACTCTTTGGTGATAACCCCGACTGGACTAGCTCAGCTTGGTGAACCGACCGAATTCCCAATGCTGAAGTACGTGACGCTTTGTGGTGAGCCATGCCCGCGACCTCTTCAAGATAAATGGGCCCGTCACGTTCAGCTTTTGAATGCGTACGGCCCAACTGAAATTTCCATCATTTCTCACATTGGTCGAATGGAGGCTGGGAGCCTAGTTACTGTCGGCGATCTGGTGCCAAACAGTCGCTGCTACATATTGGATGAGAATATGCGGAGGATTCCAATTGGCTCTATTGGGGAGATCTACCTTGGGACACCGGGGGTTAATGATTCCGATGGCTACATTAATTTACCACATGCAACAGCCGAAAGATTCGTTTCCGACCCATTCTCAATGAAGAAGTCTGACCGAATCTTTAGGAGTGGTGACTTTGGTAGATTCTTACCGAATGGTAAGCTGGAAATACTGGGTCGTATCGACGATCAGATTAAGCTTAAAGGTTACCGAATTGAGTTGGCTGAGGTCTCGTCTGTCATGATGAGGCACCCAGAGGTTCAAAATGCGGCCGTCATCGTAAAAGATGGAAAGCTTCTTGTGGGCTTTTTCACTCCCCCATCTGTCGCTATCTCTGAGTTGCGCAACACCATGGCGACACACTTACAAAGTTATATGATTCCGTCTGTCTTTATGGGACTTGAAGAGCTTCCAATGAGTGTAAATGGAAAGACGGACAAGAAGGTAATCTTATTTGCTTTTTCATTTCGTAATTAATTATCTTCTAACACGTAACAAAGGCTCTGTCTTTAATTCCTATCGTGGTTTCCATTAAATGAACTTGAAACGGAAACGCAAAAAACAATTGCTAGTGTTTTCTCCGAGGTATTAAAGGTATCAATTGCCGAGATTGGTAGCAATACGTCTTTCTTTGAGATCGGAGGAGACTCTCTTTCAATTATTAGGGTCGCCGACGTCTTCCGAGCCCGAGGTTTCCAACTTACTGTAAGCGATATCTTCCGCCTGCAAACGATACAGCAGATCGGAATAGAGTGCGATAAGAAGAATACCGAAGTGCAGGCCATTAAGATTGGCGATTGGCCAATTGCCCACCTGAGGTACTACCCTACTCTTTTCTATGGCCCATGAACCTTAACTATGTTTTAGTAACGATGCAATAACGGAGATTTGTGATATTTTCCCATCTATTGAAAGTTCTACTATGGTGGCTTATCCCATGACACCGTTGCAATCCGGGATGTTTGCTGCGACCCTACGTAATCGTTCGGCGTACACTAATCAGCTGGTCATCGGATTTCAGTCTGAGATTGACGCTTTAAGACTGAAGTCAGCCTTTTCCCGTCTCCTTCATCATCACTCTATTCTCCGGTCCTCCATGGTTGGAACTATGTCGTCTGGGATGTGCCAAGTCGTCCAACCAAGAACTGATGACATTGTGGTCAACTTCTTCAACGGGCTGCTCGCCGAGTTTTCTCGCGCAAGACAGGGATCGAGGATTTTCTCAAGATGAGAAGTACTGGATTCGCCTTACCCACGTTGTCGAGCCATCATTAGTGGAGCACGTTGTCTTGACCATCCATCATAATCTTTATGATGGATGGTCGCTCTCGACAATCGTGGATGATCTGATCGCCGCCTACTCGGGGGAAGCGCTGACCGAACGCTCGGAATTCCAAGACGTTGTGAATTATATATATTCACAGGATCGTGCGGCCTCAAAGACGTACTGGCTGAACTACTTAAATGGTGTGGATTCCGCACAGCCTCTGGAATTGGAAACTACGCTGAAGTCAGAAGATGAGAATCTTGCCATAAAAAGGTACTCCAGCATTTCTATGATTGATATTCGGCAAGCTGCAAAGAAGGCTGGCGTCACACCCGCAACCCTTCTGAAGGCGGCTTGGGGATTGACTTTAAGGAAGTATCTTCGATCAAATGACGTTCTCTTTGGTCAAGTCGTTGCTAATCGTGAGATTCCTGTACATGGCGCTAGACGGTGAGTTGCTTGCTTGCTTGTTTCTTGTTTTGTTCCTTTTCGTGCTCTAAATCTACTTCGTTTATTAGAATTGTCGGGCCGTTATTAAATACGGTACCCATGCGAATGAATTTTGCGGATGATGTATCTCTGCATGAGGCTCTTAGGTCAATTCAATCAGAGCACAGCTCTTTGCTGCCTCACGCACACATTGGTCTTAACGATATCCAGCAATGGGTCACTGGATCCGGGCACGAAAAGTTGTTCCAGACAATCTTTGTCTATGAGAATATTCCTATGTCCGAAGACCGATCTCAAGCAGACGTCGTCATCCGTGGTGGTGTGGCAAAGACGTCGCATGCAAGTATTTACACGTATGAGTTGATCCTCCACCCAAAACCCGACCATTTAAGTATGGAGATATACTTCGATCACTCTAAGATGTCTCGCATGCATGCTCTTTCTATTGCTGATGAGTTCGACTTCACGGTGGCTATGATTCGAGATTCTCTTCTCTTCAACGGCTCATTCCGAAATCTTCAAGATTTCTGGGCTATTTCCCCTTCGCGCTGCGAAGTTCTTCGAGCTGCTTCCCATGGAACTGACCTTGTTCTTCCTTACTATCTTGTCCATCTTGGCGTTGAGATGCGTGCCAAGCAACACCCTGATTGGGTGGCTGTCGAATGCGCCGAACAAACGATTACCTACGGCGAGCTTGAAGCCAAGGCACGTAGGCTTGCGGTTCTTTTGTACAAAAAGTACGGCGTTACTCGAGGTAGCCGAGTTGGAGTTGTTATGCAAAGAACTATCGAGTTCCCGATTGCATTGTTCGCTGTACTGAAAACTGGTGCGACTATTGTTCCTCTCGACTCCAAGTTCCCTCTCGATCGAATGCATTATATGATGGAGGACGCCAACGTGACCGCGATCATTACAACTGCTAAAGAGGAGACGCGAGTTCGCTCGCTCGGAAATGAATCGCGTCCGATTGTGATTCTTGAGCTTTTTGATCAAGATTTTGCACAAGCTCCAGCCGCCGGAGATTTCGTCGTACCATGTGAGGCCCAAGCCTCCGATGCGTTCATTATTGTTTATACGTCAGGATCAACTGGCAAACCCAAAGGCGTTCCCGTTTCCCACCGTGGTGCCGCCAATGTCATCTTCACCCTTCATGAAGAGCTCGGATGCTGGGAGCACGCTCGGGTTCTTCAATTTATGGCGATCGGATTTGACGCTTGTCAATGCGAGATCTGGACATCCTTGAACCACGGCTCCGTCTTGGTGCTTCGTACGGATAACTGGCAAAATGAAATCAAAACATGCCATAGTGTCGCCATCACTCCCACTGGTCTTGCTCAATTGGGAAAGCCTGATCCAGATTCTCTCTTGGAATGTGTTGCTGTTGGTGGCGAGGGTTGTCCGAAAGCTTTAATGAACATGTGGTCGGAAAAAGTGAGATTTGCGAACGTTTATGGGCCAACCGAAACTACTTTCGTTTCTCACGCTGCCTATCTTAATCCCGGCGATCCCATCACGGTCGGAAAGCCGATTCCTAACATGAGATGCTATATCCTTGATCACTTACAGCGTCAAGTCCCTGTCGGTGTAGTTGGTGAAATCTACAGTGGTGGAATTGGTGTGGCTGGCGGCTATTTGAACATGCTCGAGCTTACTCAAGAACGCTTCGTGCGGGATCCTTTCACGACAGATGAGGGTGGTCTTATGTTTAAGACGGGAGATCTTGGGCGTATACTCATGAATGGACATTTTGAGATCCTTGGTCGCATCGACGACCAAGTCAAATTAAAGGGCTACAGAATTGAGTTAGACGAGGTCGCTTCTGCTATAATGAAGCATCCCGGAATCGATTCGGCTGCTGCAATCGTTAAAGATAAGAAGCAGTTGATCGGTTTCTTTACTCCTCCAAATGTAGATTTGGCAGAGCTCAAAGAACTGCTTTCCAAGGCGCTTCCGCTGTATATGGTTCCTCACGTCCTGGTTGGCTTAGAAAGCATGCCGATGAATGTCAACGGAAAGACCGATAAAAAGGTATGCCTTTGTTTTGTTTTCTTTTAAGTCTATCGTTTAAACTCATTGATCTCGTTTTGGTGAATATTAGGTTCTTTCAGCGATGAAGATTGAAGCTACACTCGAAAAGTTGATCAACGACAAAGAACAGGAGATAGCAAATCTGTGGTCGTTAATTTTGGAAGTACCTGTGGAGTTGATAGGGAGATCCTCGTCCTTCTTTGCACTCGGCGGCGATTCTTTGAATGTTATCAAAGTTGTTGCTGCATTAAAGGCAAAAGGATGGAAGTTGTCCGTCGCAGATATCTTTAATGCGCAAGAACTCTCACGCATTGTTGCATTGGAGCAATCATTGACTCAATCTTCCCCTTCTTTAAATTGGCCTTCGGTGGAAATAAGGTCAGCTAGGCGTGTTTTTTTCAACGGAATTTTTTTTTTTTGGCCTTTTAGCGACGTATTTCTGACTATTCTTTTTTAAAAAATCCAGCCCGAAAGCCAACGAAGAAATACGAAGTGCTTTGACAGTGTTGGTTAAAGATCGCGAAGCAACAATCGATGTATACCCCACTACCCCTCTTCAATCTGGATTAGTTCTCGCTACAATGCTTAATAGGTCATCCTACATCAACCATGTGGTTTGGAGAACTTCGAACTCTTTCGAAATGTCAAGGCTGCATGACGCATACGCTCAAGTTTTAGCTGCTCACTCGATCCTGCGTACAAGCTTTGTAGCCACGTCATCCGACGGAATCTGCCAGATCGTCTGGCCCAACTCAGACTTTGCCAAGGTCGAAAGCCATAGTGCCGCCATTACGGACTTTCTGATGGAGGACAAAGATGCCGGTTTTGAAATCAACGGAGTTCCTTGGATCCGCTTGTCGGCCGTCAATGACCACGAACTTAACTATGTTGTTCTAACGATTCATCATGCACTTTACGATGGTTGGTCGCTCCCCAAGATTGCCGATTCCATCGTCACTACGTATAAAGGTGGTCTACTGACTGCAAGCCCAAGCTTCCGAAACTTTGTCAATTACATTTATGCTCAGGATGCTGCTGCTTCCGAAGCGTTCTGGCGTTCTTATATGAATAAGATAGAGCCATCTATTCTTTTATCTCCCGGCTTTTCGGACGAAGGCTCATTGGATGGGAGCTGTGCGGAAGTTGTGCTTCAGATTGATAACCTCCTAAGTTCTGCAAGGAAAGCTGGCGTCACACTTGCCGTTTTGCTAAAGTCGGCATGGGCATTAACTCTGCGAAAGTACACGCGAGAGAACGATGTCATCTTTGGACAAGTTCTCGCTGGGCGTGACGCTGCCGTTGATCAAATTGAAAGGTAATAATTATATCTTCTCGTTGCTTTTATTTGTTCTTTTCTCAGTTCGTCTCTTTGGAACTATTTCTTACTTACATTTATTTTATTACAGCATCGTTGGCCCGACTCTTAATACAGTACCTTGCCGTGTGACGTTTGACGACGAAGACACGATAGCTTCTGCTCTGCGTCAAGTCCAAACTCAGCACGGAACGATGCTCCCCCACTCTCACTGCAGTCTAACCGACATCCAAAGATGGTCCGAAACGCCTTCATCGAAGAAGCTGTTCAATACCCTCTTTGTTTACGAAAACATACCTGCTTTCCAAGCGTCAAAACTGGATGACGATCCCCTGCTACCAGCCAAGATCGACCTTCCACGCTCAACCTCAGCCTACACGTTCGAGGTCATCCTATTTCCTTCCGCGAAATCTCTGAAGATTCGTGCTGGTTTCAATACGGCGGAATTTTCAGTCAGTGACGCTCTGTCGATCCTGGCGGAGTACGACAACACCATCTCGCAGATCTGCGTGGCACTTCAAACTGAAAAGTCAAAGGTTGACTCTCTCTGGTTGCTGTCTCTCACACAAAGATCTGCCATCTCTAAGCTCTGCAGGGGCCCTGAGGTGACACTTCCGTACGAACTTCTGCAAAAGGGCTTTGAGCGAAACGTAAGCGTACACCCTGAGTGGACCGCGGTTGAACATAAGGACAAGGCTGTGAGCTATGGTCAGTTTGATAACCGGGCGACTGCGATTGCAAAGAAGCTCTTAAGCGCCGACGTTTGCGTCGGAAAGAATGTTGGTGTTCTTATCCCACGTTGCATTGAGTTCCCATTATCGAACCTTGCAATTTTGAAGACTGGCGGTACATTTGTCCCTCTCGACCCAAAGTTCCCAAGCGACCGTTTGAAATTTATGATCGAGAATGCTGGTGTGTCGGCATTAGTAACCCTAGAGAGTCAAGCCGAAAAGGTCAAGTCTTTGGAGCTGAACGATTTACCGGTTATCTACGTCGACACAATCTTGGCGAAGGACGGCGAGGGTTTGGTATTAGAACTTGAGGCAAAGCATCAGGCTAAAGGATCTGACACCGCCTTCATCATCTACACATCCGGATCTACTGGAAAGCCCAAGGGCGTACCCGTTCCGCACATCGGTGCCGTCAACATCACGGTCGGACATCCAGAGGTCTTTGGTGTTGGAGAACAAGTCCGAGTGGCTCAAACTTTCTCCATTGGTTTCGATGCTTGCCAATCAGAGACCTGGACGACCTTAACCCATGGTGGCTGTCTCGTTTTACGAGATGACGACGCCGGAACGGAGTTTTTCAAGACAGTTGACAGTCTTTGCATTACTCCCACGGGTCTAACCCATTTGGGGGATCCTTCTGATTATTTGAACTTGAAACATATCATGGTTAGCGGAGAGGCTTGCTCGGTGGCGCTCAAGGAAAAATGGGTGAATCGTGTAAAGACGTTCTACAACTGTTATGGACCGTCTGAGATATCCTTCATCTCTCATGCAAGCCCGATGAAGGTATCGAACAAATGCTCTATCGGTGTGGTCTGTCAAAACGCGACATCATACGTTCTCGACAAAAACATGCGCCAAGTTCCGTTTGGATGTTTCGGTGACGTTTATGCCGGTGGGATGGGTGTTTCCCAAGGCTATCTTGGGTTGCCGACGTTGAATGCAGAAAGGTTTATCGCCGATCCGTTCTCCAGCGTGGCATCTGCCCGGATGTTCCGAACGGGTGATCTTGGATGCATACGTCCGAACGGAGAATTTGAGTATGCTGGACGTTTGGATGATCAAGTCAAATTCAAGGGATATCGTATTGAGCTTGATGATATTTCGTCTGCGATTATGAATCATCCGAAGGTTTCGACAGCTGCTGTTATTGTCAAGGATAACACCCATTTGATTGGTTATTACTCGCCTCCTGGTCTTGCTACCGAGGAGTTGAGGGACTTCGTTGCGGGATTCCTTCCTCCATTCATGGTTCCTTCTATCTTCGTTGGTCTTGAGGATATGCCGACCAACGCAAACGGGAAAACAGATAAGCTGGTAAATTATTGTTTTTGTCTTTCTAAGTTCGTCTATAAGAGTAGCTTTTAATGCGTTGTCGTCTAGGTTTTATCAGCTTTACCAGTGGTATTGGAGGTTGAGGATTTATCCGATGATCAAGAGCGTGAAATGGCGCGCGTGTGGTCCGAAGTTTTGAACGTTCCTATCGACACTATTGGTAGAAACACATCCTTTTTTGCATTAGGAGGTGACTCGTTGAACGTCATTAAAGTCATCGCTGCGTTGAAGTTGAGCGGCTGGAAGGTCACAGCAGCTGAGATGTTTAAACATCAAGTTCTGTCGAGGATTGTTACGGCTGAAAATATGCTTTCTGCTTCTTTGAATGGTTCTGACTGGCCGTCTGCGACAATAAGGTATATTTCGGCGTTTGTCCTTTTGTTTTAATTTCTAAATAATATTTCTTATAGCGTCGAGGCCAATCAAGAAATTAAAAGTACTTGGTCCTTAGCTAAGGAGCACCCCGACATTGACTTCGATGCTTATCCAGCCACACCACTTCAGTTTGGAATGGTTCTTTCGACGATACTCGATAAGACCTCTTACATAAACCATACTGTTTGGAAAACCTCAAGCTCTTTCGAATTGTCGAGGCTTCACGACGCCTTTGTCCAAGTCTTGAATTCCCATTCGATCCTTCGTACCAGCTTCGTGGAAACATCCTCTGATGGAATTTGTCAAGCAGTCTGGCCCAATGCAGAGTTTGCCAAGGTCGAAACTTGTACTTCAGATATTAAGGAGTTTTTGAAGGCGGATAAGGATGTTGGGTTCGAGTTGAACGGAAATCCTTGGGTCCGCTTGTCAGTTGTGCAAGATCAACATGATCAATACGTTGTTCTTGTTGTCCATCATGCACTCTACGACGGTTGGTCGCTCCCCAAGATTACACGGTCACTGCTGACGGCCTACAATGGTGGTGAGATTACTACCGGCCCCAGCTTCCGAAAAGTCGTTGATTATATTTACGCTCAAGATTCAAGTGTTTCCGAGTCATTCTGGCGATGCTATATGAACAGCATAGAGCCATCGATACTTCCGTGTCCGGGATACAAGGACGAGAAGGCTGTGGATGCCAACAACGTGGATATTGTTCTGAAGGTGGAAGAACTTCAGGGGGCTGCCAAGAAGGCGGGAATCACATTGGCGGTTTTATTAAAGTCGGCATGGGCATTGACTTTACGGAAGTACACGCGAGAGAACGATGTCATCTTTGGACAAGTTCTCGCTGGGCGTGACGCTGCCGTTGATCAAATTGAAAGGTAATAGTTATATCTTCTCGTTGCTTTTGTTTGTTCTTTTCTCAGTTCGTCTCTTTTTAACCTTATCTTAATTACAATTATTCTTTACAGCATCGTTGGCCCGACTCTTAATACAGTACCTTGTCGTGTGACGTTTAACGACGAAGACACGATAGCTTCTGCTCTGCGCCAAGTCCAAACTCAGCACGGAACGATGCTTCCCCACTCTCACTGCAGTCTGACCGACATTCAAAGATGGTCCGAAACGCCTTCATCGAAGAAGCTGTTCAACACGCTCTTTGTGTTCGAAAACCTTCCCACTTCTCAAACGTCGACCAAACGTCATGATGGTTCCCTCATCCCAGCCAACATCGGTATCCGCCACTCAACCTCGTCGTACACTTTCGAGCTTCTCCTCTTCCCATCGTCGACTTCCATCAGAATATGTGCAAATTTCAACAACGAGGAACTCTCAGTCTCTGATGCTCAAACTATTCTAGCAGAGTACAACAATACCATCTCGCAGATCTGCAACGCTTTGCAAACTGAAGGGGCGAAGGTGGAGTCTGTTTGGGAACTCTCGCTTGAACAGCAGTCTGCCATCTCCAAGTTGAGCAAGGGTCCCGAGGTTGAACTTCCTTTCGAGCTTCTCCATCAAGGTTTCGAGCACTACGCTTCGGTTCACCCTGATTGGCTCGCGGTGGAACATAAGGACAAGGCTGTGAGCTATGGTCAGTTAAATAACCGGGCGACTGCGATTGCAAAGCAGCTCTTAAGCGCCGGCGTTTGCGTCGGAAAGAATGTTGGTGTTCTTATCCCACGTTGCATTGAGTTCCCATTATCGAACCTTGCAATTCTGAAGACTGGCGGTACATTTGTCCCTCTCGACCCAAAGTTCCCAAGCGACCGTTTGAAATTTATGATCGAGAATGCTGGTGTGTCGGCATTAGTAACCCTAGAGAGTCAAGCCGAAAAGGTCATGTCTTTGGAGCTGATCGATTTACCGGTTATCTACGTCGACACAATCTTGGCGAAGGACGGCGAGGGTTTGGTATTAGAACTTGAGGCAAAGCATCAGGCCAAAGGATCTGACACCGCCTTCATCATCTACACATCCGGATCTACTGGAAAGCCCAAGGGCGTACCCGTTCCGCACATCGGTGCCGTCAACATCACGGTCGGCCATCCAGAGGTCTTTGGTGTTGGAGAACAAGTCCGAGTGGCTCAAACTTTCTCCATTGGTTTCGATGCTTGCCAAGAAGAGACATGGTCGACGTTGGCGTATGGTGGATGTCTTGTTCTGCGAGACGACGACGCCGGTACCGAGTTTTTCAAGACAGTTGACAGTCTTTGCATTACTCCCACGGGTCTATCTCATCTGGAAGATCCTTCGGATTATTTGAACTTGAAACATATCATGGTTAGCGGAGAAGCTTGCTCGGTGGCGCTCAAGAACAAGTGGGTGGATTGCGTAAAGACGTTCTATAACTGTTATGGACCGTCTGAGATATCCTTCATCTCTCATGCCAGCCCGATGAAGGTATCAAAGCAGTGCCCTATCGGTGTGGTCTGTCAAAACGCGACATCATACGTTCTCGACAAAAACATGCGCCAAGTTCCGTTTGGATGTTTCGGTGACGTTTATGCCGGTGGGATGGGTGTTTCCCAAGGCTATCTTGGGTTGCCGACGTTGAATGCAGAAAGGTTTATCGCCGATCCGTTCTCCAGCGTGGCATCTGCCCGGATGTTCCGAACGGGTGATCTTGGATGCATACGTCCGAACGGAGAATTTGAGTATGCTGGACGTTTGGATGATCAAGTCAAATTCAAGGGATATCGTATTGAGCTTGATGATATTTCGTCTGCGATTATGAATCATCCGAAGGTTTCGACAGCTGCGGTTATTCTCAAGGATAACACCCATTTGATTGGTTATTACTCGCCTCCTGGTCTTGCTACCGAGGAGTTGAGGGACTTCGTTGCAGGATTCCTTCCTCCATTCATGGTTCCTTCTATCTTCGTTGGTATTGAAGTTATGCCGACCAACGCAAACGGGAAAACGGATAAGCTGGTAAATTAATGTTTTTGTCTTTCTAAGTTCGTCTATAAGAGTAGCTTTTAATGCGTTGTCGTCTAGGTTTTATCAGCTTTACCAGTAGTATTGGAGGTTGAGGATTTATCCGATGATCAAGAGCGTGAAATGGCGCGCGTCTGGTCCAAAGTTTTGAACGTTCCTATCGACACAATTGGTAGAAACACGTCCTTTTTCGCATTAGGAGGTGACTCGTTGAACGTCATTAAAGTCATCGCCGCGTTGAAGTTGAGCGGCTGGAAGGTCACAGCAGCTGAGATGTTTAAACATCAAGTTCTGTCGAGGATTGTTACGGCTGAAAATATGCTTTCTGCTTCTTTGAATGGTTCTGACTGGCCGTCTGCGACAATAAGGTATATTTCGGCGTTTGTCCTTTTTATTTCTTGTTTTAATTTCTAAATAATATTTCTTATAGCGTCGAGGCCAATCAAGAAATTAAAAGTACTTGGTCCTTAGCTAAGGAGCACCCCGACATTGACTTCGATGCTTATCCAGCCACACCACTTCAGTTTGGAATGGTTCTTTCGACGATACTCGATAAGACCTCTTATATAAGCCATACTGTCTGGAAAACCTCAAGCTCTTTCGAATCGTCGAGGCTTCACGACGCCTTTATCCAAGTGTTGAATTCCCATTCGATCCTGCGTACCAGCTTTGTGGAAACATCCTCTGATGGAATTTGTCAAGCAGTCTGGCCCAATGCAGAGTTTGCCAAGGTCGAAACTTGCACTTCGGATATAAACGAATTTTTGAAGGCGGATAAGGATGTCGGGTTCGAGTTGAACGGAAATCCTTGGGTCCGCTTATCAGTTGTGCAAGATCAACATGATCAATACGTTGTTCTTGTTGTCCATCATGCACTCTACGACGGTTGGTCGCTCCCCAAGATCACACAGTCACTGCTGACGGCCTACAATGGTGGTGAGATTACTACCGGCCCCAGCTTCCGAAAAGTCGTTGATTATATTTATGCTCAAGATTCAAGTGTTTCCGAGTCATTCTGGCGATGCTATATGAACAGCATAGAGCCATCGATGCTTCCGTGTCCTGGATACAAGGACGAGAAGGCTGTGGATGCCAACAACGTTGATATTGTTCTGAAGGTGGAAGAACTTCAGGGGGCTGCCAAGAGGGCGGGAATCACATTGGCGGTTTTATTAAAGTCGGCATGGGCATTGACTTTACGGAAGTACACGCGAGAGAACGATGTTATCTTTGGACAAGTTCTCGCTGGGCGTGACGCTGCCGTTGATCAAATTGAAAGGTAATAGTTATATCTTCTCGTTGCTTTTATTTGTTCTTTTCTCAGTTCGTCTCTTTTAACCTTATCTTAATTACATTTATTTTATTACAGCATCGTTGGCCCGACTCTTAATACAGTACCTTGTCGTGTGACGTTTGACGACGAAGACACGATAGCTTCTGCTCTGCGCCAAGTCCAAACTCAGCACGGAACGATGCTTCCACACTCTCACTGCAGTCTAACCGACATTCAAAGATGGTCCGAAACGCCTTCATCGAAGAAGCTGTTCAACACGCTCTTTGTGTTCGAAAACCTTCCCACTTCGCAAACGTCATCTACAAAACATGATGATTCGCTCTTGCCTGCTAAAATCGGTATCCCTCACTTAAGCTCAGCGTACACTTTCGAGCTTCTTCTATTCCCATCGGCGACTTCCATCAGAATCTGTGGCAAATTTAAAACCGAGGAACTCTCAGTCTCTGACGCTCAGTCGATTCTAGCAGAGTATAGCAACACCATCTCGCAGATCTGCAACGCTTTGCAGATTGAAGGAGCGAAGGTGGAGTCTCTTTGGGAACTCTCGCTTGAACAGCAGTCGGCTATCTCTAAACTAAGCCAAGGACCCGAGGTAGAACTTCCTTTTGAGCTTCTTCATCAAGGCTTCGAGTACTACGCCTCCACCCACCCTGACTGGTTTGCAGTGGAACATAAAGATAAGGCTTTAACCTATGGTGAGCTGAACGACCTAGCCACAGCAATCGCAAAGCGGCTCATGGCTGTCGGTGTTTGTGTAGGGAAAACCGTCGGGGTCCTGATCCCACGGTGTATCGAGTTCCCTTTGTCCAATCTTGCGATTTTGAAAGCTGGTGGGGCTTTTGTCCCTCTCGACCCCAAGTTCCCGATCGAGCGTCTGAAGTTTATGATGCAGAATGCTAACGTAGCAGCGCTTGTCACTCTGAAGAATGAGACCGAAAAGGTCAAGGCTTTAGAGTTATGTGATATGCCAGTCGTATACGTCGACGGAGGTTCTGAGAAGGATGGCGACAGATTGGTTTTAGAAGTCGGGGCTAAGCATAAGCCCAAGGGATCTGATACTGCTTGCATCATTTACACGTCTGGATCCACCGGAAAGCCAAAGGGCGTTCCTCTCCCGCATATTGGTCTTACTAATGTCACATATGGCCACCCAGAGGTCGTTGGGGCAGGAGAGCAAATCCGCGTGGCTCAAAGCTTGTCGATTGGTTTCGATGCTTGTCAATTAGAAATTTGGTCGACGTTGTCTCATGGTGGCTGCCTCGTTCTGCGTAATGATGATGCCGGTCTTGACTTCTTCAAGACTGTCGATTGTATGTCTATCACGCCGACCGGTCTTTCCTATCTCGAGGACCCTTCAGACTACCCGAACTTAAAGCATATAATGGTATGCGGTGAAGCATGCTCGATGGCGCTTAAGAACAAGTGGGCCAATCGTGTGACATTATATAACTGCTGTGGACCATCTGAAATATCAATTATCACGCACTCTGGTCGCATGAGACTTTCGGACAAATGCTGCCCGATTGGGGTGGTCTGTCAGAACGCCACAGCATACGTGCTGGACAAGAATATGCGGCAGGTTCCCTTTGGATGCTTTGGTGATGTTTATAATGGTGGAATGGGCGTATCCCAAGGCTACCTTGATTTACCTGAGCTTACTGCCGACAGATTTATGGCAGATCCTTTCTCTACTACTCCATCAGCTAGAATGTTCCGATCGGGTGATTTGGGTAGAATGCTGCCTACCGGACATTTTGATCTAGCTGGTAGGTTAGATCATCAAGTCAAGTTCAAGGGATACCGTATTGAGCTTGACGAGGTTGCGTCTGCTATCATGAATCATCCGAAGGTTTCAGCCGCTTCGGTCATCCTTAAGGATAAGACCCACTTAATCGGATTCTACTCGCCTCCTGGTCTCACTACTGACGAGCTAAGCGATTTTGTGTCAAAATTCCTACCTCCTTTCATGGTTCCTTCTATCTTCGTTGGTCTTGAGGATATGCCGACGAACGCCAACGGGAAAACAGATAAGCTGGTAAATTAATACTTCTTTCTTGCTAAGTTCGTCTATAAGAGCAGCTTTTAATGGGTTGAATCTAGGTTTTATCAGCTTTACCAGTAGTATTGGAGGTTGAGGATTTATCCGATGATCAAGAGCGTGAAATGGCGCGCGTGTGGTCCGAAGTTTTGAACGTTCCTATCGACACAATTGGTAGAAACACGTCCTTTTTTGCATTAGGAGGTGACTCGTTGAACGTCATTAAAGTCATCGCCGCGTTGAAGTTGAGCGGCTGGAAGGTCACAGCAGCTGAAATGTTTAAACATCAAGTTCTGTCGCGGATTGTTACGTCTGAAAATATGTTTTCTGCTTCTTTGAATGGTTCTGACTGGCCGTCTGCGACAATAAGGTATATTTCGGCGTTTGTCCTTTTTATTTCTTGTTTTAATTTCTAAATAATATTTCTTATAGCGTCGAGGCCAATCAAGAAATTAAAAGTACTTGGTCCTTAGCTAAGGAGCACCCCGACATTGACTTCGATGCTTATCCAGCCACACCACTTCAGTTTGGAATGGTTCTTTCGACGATACTCGATAAGACCTCTTATATAAGCCATACTGTCTGGAAAACCTCAAGCTCTTTCGAATCGTCGAGGCTTCACGACGCCTTTATCCAAGTGTTGAATTCCCATTCGATCCTGCGTACCAGCTTTGTGGAAACATCCTCTGATGGAATTTGTCAAGCAGTCTGGCCCAATGCAGAGTTTGCCAAGGTCGAAACTTGCACTTCGGATATAAAGGAATTTTTGAAGGCGGATAAGGATGTCGGGTTCGAGTTGAACGGAAATCCTTGGGTCCGCTTATCAGTTGTGCAAGATCAACATGATCAATACGTTGTTCTTGTTGTCCATCATGCACTCTACGACGGTTGGTCGCTCCCCAAGATTACACGGTCACTGCTGACGGCCTACAATGGTGGTGAGATTACTACCGGCCCCAGCTTTCGAAAAGTCGTTGATTATATTTACGCTCAAGATTCAAGTGTTTCCGAGTCATTCTGGCGATGCTATATGAACAGCATAGAGCCATCGATACTTCCGTGTCCTGGATACAAGGACGAGAAGGCTGTGGATGCCAACAACGTGGATATTGTTCTAAACGTGGAAGAACTTCAGAGCGCTGCCAAGAAGGCGGGAATCACATTGGCGGTTTTATTAAAGTCGGCATGGGCATTGACTTTACGGAAGTACCGCGAGAGAACGATGTCATCTTTGGACAAGTTCTCGCTGGGCGTGACGCTGCCGTTGATCAAATTGAAAGGTAATAGTTATATCTTCTCGTTGCTTTTGTTTGTTCTTTTCTCAGTTCGTCTCTTTTTAACCTTATCTTAATTACAATTATTCTTTACAGCATCGTTGGCCCGACTCTTAATACAGTACCTTGTCGTGTGACGTTTAACGACGAAGACACGATAGCTTCTGCTCTGCGCCAAGTCCAAACTCAGCACGGAACGATGCTTCCCCACTCTCACTGCAGTCTGACCGACATTCAAAGATGGTCCGAAACGCCTTCATCGAAGAAGCTGTTCAACACGCTCTTTGTGTTCGAAAACCTTCCCACTTCTCAAACGTCGACCAAACGTCATGATGGTTCCCTCATCCCAGCCAACATCGGTATCCGCCACTCAACCTCGTCGTACACTTTCGAGCTTCTCCTCTTCCCATCGTCGACTTCCATCAGAATATGTGCAAATTTCAACAACGAGGAACTCTCAGTCTCTGATGCTCAAACTATTCTAGCAGAGTACAACAATACCATCTCGCAGATCTGCAACGCTTTGCAAACTGAAGGGGCGAAGGTGGAGTCTGTTTGGGAACTCTCGCTTGAACAGCAGTCTGCCATCTCCAAGTTGAGCAAGGGTCCCGAGGTTGAACTTCCTTTCGAGCTTCTCCATCAAGGTTTCGAGCACTACGCTTCGGTTCACCCTGATTGGCTCGCGGTGGAACATAAGCTCAAGGCTGTGAGCTATGGTCACTTGAATAACCGGGCGACTGCGATTGCAAAGCAGCTCTTAAGCGCCGGCGTTTGCGTCGGAAAGAATGTTGGTGTTCTTATCCCACGTTGCATTGAATTCCCATTATCGAACCTTGCAATTCTGAAGACTGGCGGTACATTTGTCCCTCTCGACCCAAAGTTCCCAAGCGACCGTTTGAAATTTATGATCGAGAATGCTGGTGTGTCGGCATTAGTAACCCTAGAGAGTCAAGTCGAAAAGGTCAAGTCTTTGGAGCTGAACGACTTACCGGTCATCTACGTCGACACAATCTTAGCAGAGGACGGCGAGGGTTTGGTGTTAGAACTTGAGGCAAAGCATCAGGCTAAAGGATCTGACACCGCCTTCATCATCTACACATCCGGATCTACTGGAAAGCCCAAGGGCGTACCCGTTCCGCACATCGGTGCCGTCAACATCACGGTCGGACATCCAGAGGTCTTTGGTGTTGGAGAACAAGTCCGAGTGGCTCAAACTTTCTCCATTGGTTTCGATGCTTGCCAAGAAGAGACATGGTCGACGTTGGCGTATGGTGGATGTCTTGTTCTGCGAGACGACGACGCCGGTACCGAGTTTTTCAAGACAGTTGACAGTCTTTGCATTACTCCCACGGGTCTATCTCATCTGGAAGATCCTTCGGATTATTTGAACTTGAAACATATCATGGTTAGCGGAGAAGCTTGCTCGGTGGCGCTCAAGAACAAGTGGGTGGATTGCGTAAAGACGTTCTATAACTGTTATGGACCGTCTGAGATATCCTTCATCTCTCATGCCAGCCCGATGAAGGTATCAAAGCAGTGCCCTATCGGTGTGGTCTGTCAAAACGCGACATCATACGTTCTCGACAAAAACATGCGCCAAGTTCCGTTTGGATGTTTCGGTGACGTTTATGCCGGTGGGGTGGGTGTTTCCCAAGGCTATCTTGGGTTGCCGACGTTGAATGCAGAAAGGTTTATCGCCGATCCGTTCTCCAGCGTGGCATCTGCCCGGATGTTCCGAACGGGTGATCTTGGATGCATACGTCCGAACGGAGAATTTGAGTATGCTGGACGTTTGGATGATCAAGTCAATTCAAGGGATATCGTATTGAGCTTGATGAGATTTCGTCTGCGATTATGAATCATTCGAAGGTTTCGACAGCTGCTGTTATTCTCAAGGATAACACCCATTTGATTGGTTATTACTCGCCTCCTGGTCTTGCTACCGAGGAGTTGAGGGACTTCGTTTCGGGATTCCTTCCTGCATTCATGGTTCCCTCAATCTTTGTTGGTCTTAATGATATGCCTGCTAATGTGAACGGGAAGACAGATAAGCAGGTATGAAGATAGCCTCATCGTCTTTGTTTTTATATGAACACTTAACTAATTTTGGTATTTTATTTTAAAAAAAGGCTTTATCTGCCCTCCACATAACCTTCGAACAACAATCCCCTGTTTCGGCGGCCGAAAAGAAAATGGCCGCACTTTGGTCCAGCGTATTAAGAATACCGATAGATCTAATCTCCCGTGACTCCTCCTTCTTTGAGCTTGGAGGCGACTCCCTTAGCAGTATCAAGCTTCTTAAGAGAATCAACGACGAGTTCCCCGATGCCGATATTGGCCATGCCGTCTTCTTCAAGTACCCTATTCTTTCAGCATTATCGCTTCTTGCGATTAACGCGGATATTCCGGATTTGCCAGCTGCAAAGGAGCCGAGTTCGACTGGTTACAACATTGTTTGTTTACATGGTCAAGGATCTAATCCTATACACATGGAGCATCAGTTAGCGACGCTTAAGAAGATTCTGGGAGACAAAGTTAACTTCATTTTTATTCAAGCGCCTCTTCCCGTGTCAAAGTCACGTAAGTTGACTCAACCTATACTTTTCTTTCTACGTTTGATATCCTCCCGGAAAATGACTACATCAATACATACAGACTTGAGCCAATATTACGACGACATGGAATGGTTTGAATGGATGACGCATAACCTCAAGGTCCAGTTGTGGAATCCATGATCAACTACGTTCTCGAAAAAATGGCCACCATCAACCGAATCGACGGACTCCTCGGCTTCTCTCAAGGCGCGATCCTCGTCAGCATGCTCGACAGAATGGCGATCCAAGGCAAATGCGACCGTTTGTGGCGTTTCAGTGTCCTTTGTTCCGCCGTCTCCCTGCCATCCTCCCGTCTTCCACCCTCATCGCTTGGTCTCACTTCATCGTATCTGCGACGTCAGCTGCTGAACGTGCCATCTATTCATGTTTGGGGTGCAAAGGAAGATCCGAGTTTCATGCGGGTTTGAAGGGGCAGTATTTACCGGAACGGGTCATGGCGTGCAGCATTCCGGAGGGCATGATCTTCCGACTGATGAGACGTCGGCTCAAGCTTTAGCTCATGCGATTCTGCAGATTGCGGAGAATGCAGCTGCAGTTGTTAAGGTTGGGAAGAGGAGGACGATTAAAATGTCGTTTTTGAAGTACGTGCAGAGGTGTATGACTTTTGAAAAGGAGGGTTGAAGGGAGGGGGGCGAAAGGATACCTCTTTTTGTCATTTGTGAACCCGGTTTTTTCTTTTGTCTGTCTATGTTAATTCTATTTTTCAGTTATAACTTTTTTCGGTTCTTTCTTTATCATTTTTAATTCAAGTTCAAAGCGCATATATATTGCTTATCAAACTTATGATTGTACGTGCCAAAAAAAAAAAAAATAATAAATAAATGTTAAATAAAAATATAACTTGTAATAACGTTTATCATCATCAGCATGAGCACGCCTGCATTTGGGCTTGGACGATTCCCAGACGCTTCGAGCTATGTACCCGAAAAAAGAAAACAGAGGGAAGAAGGAAGATTACCGCGCGAACTCGAAAAAAACAAAAGAAGTAAAACTAGATGCAAGCACTGAAGAAACAAGGACATTAGTCAGGTGCTTCTGGAGTGATGTCTTCAGGATAACCAACCTGCTTTTTGGTAGAACTCCAAGAGTTCTAATCGACTGGAAGACCGATACAAACCTTCAGTTGTATAAAGAATGGACGATTGACTGGCAGTCGGCAGAGCACCGTTGGTGCTGAGCGAAAGAAAAGTTCGCAGTGAGCGAATAGATCAGCTTTATCGGCACCCTGGGCTGACCGACGACCCAAACACGTGTACTCATGCATCTCAAAATGTTTCAGATAGAGAAATCTCATAACCCGCTTGGTGTTGAATGGACTTTAAAACATCTGCCTTACGTTACTTATATTTTTACTGGACCGCGAAAGCCTAGCAACCTCATCTGTCACAAAACACCCTCCCCGTCAGTTCTAAACGTCAAAAAACAATAAGAAAAAAAAGCCCATCGCACACCACAATGACAGAATGAGCTTCTAAATAAAAATAAAATGTATGAGCGCTTCAATACAACAATAACCTCCCCAATAAAAAAAGATAAGTTATTTATATCGTCATCCCCTTTGGCTTCTCTTTCACCTCTTCCAAAACCTCCAATTCATCTCCCGTCATCAACTCTGGTGACGTCGTCTCCCCGACTTGACTCGGCTTCCGTCTCGGTTTTTTGAAAGCCCCAGGAAGGCTTGTGAGCACCGCGAGCGACATGTGTCTAGGTGGTGCATCTGGGATAGTGGAATCGTCGAATTCATGAGAGCACCATTTACAGACATGGGCGTTAGCAGAGACTTCTTCGTCGCTGTGTTGAAGATACGTTAATAGATGAGCGGGGTAAGGTGTGGACATAAAGGAAAACGTACCATCTCGGACACGGCTTTCGTTTACCGCCACCGTGTTTTCGGAGGAAGGTGGCGGCGTAGACTTTGACGAGGAAGAAGACGACAAAGGAGATCATTAGGACGTTGATGCAGACTTGGATGAAACTTCCCCTATAAAAGAACGTGTTTGCTTTTTAATGTTGTTCGCAAGGTCAAGGAAAAGAAAGGAAAAAAAAAACATCGAATCGCGAGGGAAAGAAATTATATACCAGTTGAATGTGACCGCTCCATCAGCTGTTTATCAGATAAACAAAAAATGATTTGAATACAATGAACAAGATAAAGAGAAGCAACACAAACCATTCGCTAACGCTACCGTTCCATATCCGCTCTGCGACCCAACTTTACAATCAGGATTTGTAGCGTTCTTGCCGCATCTTAGTACAATAAAGGCGTTGATCAAGTTGGCCTGCAGTACGTTTCGTCAATATCAAAGTAACGCTAGAGAAAAAAGGGGGGAAAAAATGAATGGAAAATATAAAGGTCTTACATCAATCGCTAATCCAATAATGGGGGCAACAAGATCATTGACGATGGAATTGATTAAAAGGGTGAACGCACCACCAAGAACAATACCTACACAAAGAAAAGAAAAAAAAGCAAAAAGAAAGTTTAAAACCGCCGTCAACCTCACCGCAGAAAACCACATAAAAGACTCCACGCATAGAGCAACACCACCAAAAAAAAGACCAGGGTAAAGTTAAAACAAAAATCTCACCAACAGCTAAATCCACTACCGCTCCCTGTCTCAAAAAATTCCCAAAATCATCCCACACCGATCCCAACGCCCCTCCCGTTTTTTTAAACCCTTGCCCAACAGCCATCCCCGCTTTTCCAATATTCTTGCCAACTATCACACCGCCTTTTGCGAGTTTCTTGTGGGCCCCTCGGAATCCCTTTTTGCGTTTTCGCGCACCACCTTCACCTGACGAAGTGAGGGAGTCGTCAACGATCGAGGATGGGGTTGAGGTGGGGAGGTTGGAGACTTGACGCGGGGAGGAGGAGAAGGTGGATGTTGAGGGGTTGAGTTCGATGGTGTCTGTGGGTGGAGGTGTTGGGTTGCGGGATGTGAAAGTTGAGGAGGACATGTCGGAGACGATCTTAAAGTCGGACATAAAAAGATGTTTTTTGGAATGCCTTTTTTTCTGGATGGAGGTGGTGTGAAGTTGTGATTGTTGTGTGATGCGGTGTGAGATGGCGATTAGTATGTGTGAGGGGGTGTTGATGGGAGGCGAGAGACCACGGTGAGAATCAAAAGGATCTTAAGGGAGACGGAAGACGGTCAGTGGGTGTAACAATTCCAGAACAAGCTAAATTTCTTTTTGGTGACGGTGACAATCATGACAATCATTGCTGGGAGGTCATTGCTGGGAGGTGTCAATGACGGCGGTGTCAATAGCAGAAGGTTGGCTTCACACGAACTGTTGAGCTACCGAGCAGCGAACCCGGTTGAAAAGGGTAAAGGTAAAAGCTACAACTGCGTATGATTCTATACGCCAAACCAACGTACGAATCCACATATATTAAAAGCACAACAATGGTCCAAAAAATGAACCGTAAGAAAAAACGGAAAACACAGAAAAAGAAAGCATCCTACAAACGAAAAAGCACACACACACACACACGCACAATTAAGAAAAAAAAAGGAACCGCAAAAAACGCTACAAAATAAATAAAGAAAAAAAGCTTGAGCCCTATAGCTGATTCCCCAAAAGGGGCGTCCACTGCATGAGGATAGGATTAGATTCCGTTCTAAAGAGTTTGAGAAACGACAAAAAGAAAGCTTGGAGAATGAGGATTTCTACGAGAGAGAGGAAAAAGTCGCTTGGTCATGGAGATTCTTGTGAAATATGTCGAAAAGGTCGCGGAGGTGTTGGAGAATAGGTGAGGGTCTTTTTTTGAAAAACAAACCTCAAGCGTTATTGGCGTGTGGATTTTAGTCACGCTTGTCGGCGTTGGTGCCAGAGACGAGGAACGGGGTCTCCTCGATCTTTTCTTGATGAGAGCCACAGAATTTGCATTTGACGGCGTCCTTGTGGATATCCTCCATGCTGCAAAGAAAAAAGAAAATATCAATATTTGGTATTATTTTTAAAAAAATAAAAACTCTGACTAAAAAAAAGGAAATGGCACACCGGTACTCACCAAAATTCACAGGCCCTAGTGGTCTTTGGTGCTTCCTCCTTCTTCCTCAAGAAAGCCGCCGAGTACCCCTTCACGACAAAGAACACAATCAAAGCAATAAGCACAAAGTTGATACAGATCTGCACAAAACGACCCCAGTTCCAGGTTAAAGCCCCGGCAGTGTTGGCGATGGCGATGGTGGAGTAGTTTCCTTGTTTGCCTTCAATGCAATTGGGGTCCTTGATGCCGGCAGCGTTCTTTTTGCACTTGATGACGATGAAAGAGTTTTCCGAGGTTGTTTTCGGTGGCAAGACCGATGAGAGGGTGATCAGATCGACGACAAACGAGTTGACGACTGCAGTGGAACGGAAATGAAATTGTTAGGAAGTTGTTTTAATGAAAAGGAATGGTGCTAAAAGAGTTGTATTATGTTTGTTACTTACTCGCAGTGAAAGCTCCACCAATGATGATACCGACGGCAAGGTCGACAACGTTGCCACGTTGAAGGAATGCAATGAAATCTTGGCAAGAGAGCTCACTGCCTTTCCAGTCTTTTGAACACCACCCTTGAGCTTGTCAGCAGCGTTGTTGGAATGCATGTCAATGGTGACGGTGTCGGGGGAGGCAGTCTTAGACATTGTTCAAGTAGTAAGTAGTTGGTAGGAAGCGGAATAAGTTGTTTTAAAGAATGCTAGATATTGTGAAAATGGCCCCACGGATGATGTGCCCCCTCTTTTTATATTTTTTGGGAACCCACAGGAAAAAAAAAAAGATTAGAAAAAAAAAAAAGGGAAGACCCATATTTTAGTTTCAATATCTGGACAAATATGGACAGATTTTATTTATTTTATTATATTTATTTGAAGTGAAGATCGGGACTTGTCAAACAGAATTGTCAATCCTTAAGTTTGTGTAACTACAAAAGATGAAGTTTTTACATTTACCGAGAGTTTGAGAGTGATACCGACCCCACGGGAGAACGTCATTTGCGACAACCCACCCTTGAAGTGCCCCTCGGATACCCCATGCCCCTGCGATCAAAAAACAGAAACACTCGTGAGGTGATGGTTTTACTTTTTCATTATTTATTACAAAGGGGAGAAGTGTGCATAGAAAAGTATAGGAGAAGAAAGGAAGAAATGCATGCGTGGAGAACAAAAAAAGTAGAGAAAGAATAGTGGCGAAAAAAGAGTGACCGTTGAATGTACAGAGAACGAAAAAGGTCCAAACAAGATATGTATAGAGGAGTTCTCTACTATCCAATCTCATATCCACCAAAAATACACCCAAGCACTTTGACAGGCCACAAGGTACGTTATAAATTACAATTTCACATTCAGTCCCCCTTTCCAAGCGATACCCGTACGCCATTCATGGCAAGTGTAATCACTCAATACTGCTTCTTCCTCTCAGCGTTACCGTTGCCAGCAAATGGATTCTTGATGTTGCTGAACACGGCAAGGGGGTTTGCGGATGATGAAGGAGCGGCTCCAGGTTCTTCTTCTTTGGGGATCTGCTCGGCTGTGCAGTGCTTGCAGCGGGTGGCGGTTAACTTGATGTCTCGAAACTGCAAAGGTAGAGAGGGTTAGTTTCAAGCGAGGAGACAACAAAAGAGGAGTATATGAGACTCACCAGAACTGGCAGGCTTGGACTTGACAGGGGGTTTGGGAGCAACACGAAGGAAGGTGGCTCCATAGATTTTAACGAAAAAAGTAGATGAAGGCGGAGATGATGAGGAAGTTGATGACGGTTTGGATGAATCGACCCCTAATTATAGGTGGTTGATTGTTAGGCTATCATAATGGAGAAGATGGTGGGTGAAACTTTGATTTTTACCAGTTGAGAGTGAGGGCACCGGCAGCGTTGGCAGCGGTGACCGTCGAGTAATTTCCTTGTTTACCCTCAATACAGTTGGGATCTTTTGTTCCATTCACAACCTTACACTTGATGACAACAAAAGTGTTTTCCAAGTTTTTTTCCGTCGCAAGACCAATGATCGGTGTAATAATATCATTCACAAGCGAGTTGACGACTACATTGTATAAAAACATCAGTCTGGGCTCTAAAAATCATACATCACTCCCAAACTTACTCGCAGTGAACGCAGCACCCATCACCACACCGACAGCGAGGTCAACGACGTTACCACGTTGAGAAAGTTGATGAAATCTTGGGCGACGGAACCCACTGCTTTGCCAGTCTTGCCAAGGCCTTGACCGACTTTACCCATGTCTTGATTGAACTTTTTGAGACCACGAGGTCTGTCTTGGTTTTGGTCCGTCCGGTGGTGACCTCGATCTGGACGTTGTCGATGGTGTCTGGCTTTTGGTTGTTCATGATGGATATATGTTGAAGGTATGCGATGTAGGTAGAGAGTGAAGTGTGTTGAAGGAGCAAGTAGAGTTAGAGCAAGTCAAATTCCAAGATGTTGACACAGGGCGTTACTGGTGGCAATGGTGATGATGAAGGGGCAATTCTCTTTTAGTCACAACTTTCCAAGCTTGCCGTAAGACATGTTTGTCAAAACAAATTTAGTCAGCGCCACAGTAAATTCAATTCTGAATGGAAGATCCCAGAAATGACTTGGTAATTAACGAAAAGTCTGTCATTGCCGTATTGACATCTGCATTCACGACTAGACAAAAAAAAGCTAAGATAATCGTGATAAAGTGATGTGCATAATTCAAAAAGATATATTTATTGCTCAACTCGAAATACATGGAGAAAGGCTATTGACTTTTTCAGAAAAAGAAAGGGCCTCTGCGCGCTTCACGCAACATTCACAAACACAGCCTCCCTCTTCTTCTCCAACTCGACAAACGTTTCTGCAACTTCCTCAGCCGTAATAGTGGCATTCCCTGAATCAAACGGCGTCCCCTTGACGGCCCCAAGCACCGTCACCTCCCCAGCATAAACGCCCTTTGATTTCACCGTCAAATTCAACAAATGCACCGTCTTCCTCTGCGCAGCCTTGGACACTGCCAAAGTCGCCGCATTCCAATCCACAGCCACCTGCGCAACGGTATCGTTTTCAAGGGAAAGTCCACCACCCGTGACGAGGACGGCACCCTTTGTGGCTTCCAGATCGGGGAGGGAGGCTTGGACGGCGGTGATGAGGGAGGTGATGGTCAAGTTGAAATTGGATTGAAAGTCTTCAATGGTGCCATCAAGAACACCCTTGGCGACGCCGTAAGGGTTCCAGAAGAGTATTGAGATGAGGGCACCGGTGCCAAACGCGGATTTGATGATGGGGATGGTGGATTTGACGGCATGTGGGTCGCTGAGGTCGACGGCGAAACCTTTGGCGGGAATGTTTTGTTTTGAAAAGTGGGCGACGGCTTCGTCGAGCTTGGATTGGGTGCGGGAGAGGAGGGCGAGGGTGTAACCGAGGCTACCAAACTTTTGGGCGACAGCGGTAGAGATGCCAGGACCGAAACCGGCAATGATGATAAGCTTGGTGGTCATGGTTGATATGAAGTAATGTCGTGTAGATGGATAGAGGTGGGATGAAAAGTGCACGAAATGAAGTGGAGTGGAAGACGCGATGAGGGCGGGTGTTTTTGTATTTTGGTGTTGAGAGGATTCCCAGTGTTTATTTTTATATGGCAGAAATGGTTTGTCAGATGAATTAGTAATTATTTCTAATAAAAGTCTAACTGACCAATGAAATGAATTACAAATTATTATTAATTACTGCTGGCCAATGACATGAGTTACAAGTATTTCTAACAACTACTGACCAATTGAAATAGAGACATGCACATCTGACCAATGATACTTTATGCTTTGAAACAAACAGCCAATCATTAAGGGATGATGATTATTTGATTATTTATTTTTATTAATAATTGTAAAATAAAAAACTTGTTTATGCAAAAATAATAATTACATTGATGTGCAGCATTAAAGAATAATAAGAAAAACAAGATAAAAAATAGTCTGCTCAGATGAGGGCTTGAAAAATAATGTTACTTCTTGGAGTCCTGGATCCACTGTAACCGACCGCGGTTGATCCTGTACTGAACAACGACCCCAATAGCCGTAAGCACCAACACAGAGATAGCCATCGCGATAACCTTTCCATCGACCCTAAAAGAAAAATACTAAGTATAAAGATTCTAAAAAAGATGAATGTTGAAAGAGAAAAAACTCACTGGAAAGCCGACACATCTACATTCCCGCCAGCCACCGCTCTCGCAGCAGCCTCTGCGAAGCCAACCCCAGCAAAACAATCCACTCCAAAGATAACACCATAAGAGCCTGCGAAGCTCGTAACAAAGATGACAAGAGGTTTTTCCAGTTTCAAAGCGGCAACGATACCAATGATGACGAACACGGCGATGAAAATCCAACGACCCCACCCGGATTCGATGAGAGAGCCGGGACGGAGACCGAGGATGAAGATGGCGAGGAAGAAACCGCCAACGGCGCCGAGAGCAAAGATGCAGAGGCGGCGGAGACAGAGGAGGAGGAAGCCGACTAGATTGGTTGCGGGTCAGTATGATAGGGAGTTGGTGTGGATATGGATGGTATGGTGAAGAAATAAAATAGAAGTGAATGACTTACAAAGAATACCGATGGCGATGGAACCGAGAAGAAGGACAAGTTCACGAGAAGGATACCCATTTGAAGGTTCAACACGAATAAGGATATTATATCCAAGCATAGACCCGATGATTGAACCAACCACAAAGATGGTAGGTTTATAGAGTTTAAACCCAAAGAAGAGGATAAACTACAGAAATAAGAACCATCAGTCTTTAGGAACGTTATGAAAGAATGCCGCTTACCCCTCCCACAAGAATACTCAAGGCTCCAGTGAGACCTCCCCCAAGAGTCAGTTTGACATTGTTGAGCTCATTGGATGCCTTTTCGGGGATGTTGGATTGCGGAACGGGTGCTGTGAATGCGGTTGTGGCGAGTAGGACCCATGTTAACGCAGTAAAGACGATGGAGGACATGATGGTGTTGAGAATGTAGTTAAAATCGATGATGCTTGAGGGGTATACAAGTCTGATGGTGATTGATGGTTGAGGTATACAAGTTTGAGGATTAAGGAAGCTTCTTGCAGTTCTCTTGGTAAGCTTTATAGAAGAAAAAAAAAACTTCAACTGCGTGCGTGCGTGCTGCATGCTTCTGGCCGAGGCAGGTTGAGGCGGTGTGAGGTAATCTCTTACGCGCCCAGAAACCAACCACCCTTGGCGTTGGACAAAACAAGGGGAAATTGGGGCCAATTTACTAACTGAAATTGTCAGATGTTTATTTGTTTTTGTTTTCAAAGAAAAAAACAAACTTTATGAGGCTGATTGACAATTTGACACGGATCACATTTCATTTGGGAAAAGACGTGGAGTTCATGGCCCGCTCGGAAATTAATTAAAAACACATCAGAAGTTGAACTCTGAAATTAGACTTACTATGATCTACAGACATTTCTAAAAAAGGATAGCGTCATCTTGGTAGGTTTCTTGGTAAACGTATGATACGGATCGCTTTAAATACTTTTCTGTTTCAATTTCCGTCTCATGCACTCCACGCTATCACTTTGCAGGAAAGTGAATACCTTTTAAGGAGAGTTATATAAATATTAAATAGTGATACTTTAGGACCTGTACTCTATTAGTATTACCAACTTGTATGAAGCGCATCCCTCCATTATCGTTTTCTTATTGCAATTAAGATGAATAATATTTGAATTAATTGAGCTTTTGCTAAACTAATAATAAACTGACAGCCTGTTGCACCATTCTACATACATACATACACATGTACATACATACAGTGAAAGAAAGGGTTTATGCTTTTGCCATCCTATTTATTTATGAGAAGGGGGGAGTGCTATGTTATATACAACCCAAGCATGACGATATAATAATAATTCTTTAAGAAACACTGTATGCAGTACAGATTGATGTATGAGTTGTCAAGTGTGACAAGTATATACTCTTTGTTAAATAATAATAAAGCATGCAATAATAAACTATATATATATATATATGTATCAAGCAAAAGATATATAGAAATAAACCAAAGACCTCATATCATAAAGAAAGTGGAATATTAGAGTGGACGGAAATATCACTTTCGACAATCTTGAATCCAGGTATCCTGTCCCCGGCTAATCCTAAACTGCACAAACACGCCGATAGCCGCAAGAACAAGAACAGAGATGGCCATTGCGAATATGTTTCCATTGACCCTACAATCAAAGCCTTAGTCTTACCTCAAACTATACTAGCTGAAAAAAGAAAAAGGATGTTGTCAAAGTACCTAAAAGCCGATACATCCACATTTCCCCCAGAAACCGCCCTCGCAGCAGCCTCTGCGAACCCTAAATTCGCAAAACAATCAATCCCAAAGATAACTCCATAAGCACCCACGAAACTCGTGGCTGCGATGACCAAAGGTTTTTCAATCTTAAAGGCGGCAACGATACCAAGGATGACAAACACGGCAATGAAAATCCAACGACCCCACCCTGTTTCAATGAGGGAGCCGGGACGGAGACCGAGGATGAAAATGGCAATGAAGAAACCACCAAGCGCGCCCACGGCAAAGATGCAGATGCGTCGGAGACAGAGGAGGAGGAAGCCGACTGGATGGGTTTATAAGGGGTGTGAGTAGGATAGTGAGAGGGGGCAGGAGCTTACAGATGACACCGATACCGATAGACCCGAACAACAAGACGAGGTCTCTAGAAGGATACCCGTTTTCCGGTTCAGATTGAATCAGAATCGAGTATCCGGCGATCGCGCCAATGATGGTGCCGACGATGAAGATGGTGGGTTTGTAGAGCTTGAAGCCGAAAAAGAGGATGAATCCGCCGACGAGGAGGGTGATGGCGCCGGTTAGAATGGGTCCGAGGGAGAGCTTTGTGGTGGTGACGTTGGTGTTGGCTTGTTGGATAATGTTTTGGGGGAGGGGGGTGGAGAAGGCGGGGGTTGAGAGAAGGGTGAGGCATGTGATGAGGGAGGGTAACATGGTTGAAGGGATGGAGCCCATTGTTTGTGTGGAAGGTCGTAAAGAGGATCGTTACGATGAGCTTGCAGAATAATAATGTCTACCACATCGACCTTGATATGGCTCATCATCGCCATCATCGTCCATCGTAAGATTAAAGGGAGGCGGAGTAAATTTGGAGCGTCTCTTTGAGTAAACAAAAAAAAATAATACACGCGGGTTCAATTTACGGTCCTTCGCGTAACCAGTTGCGCATCGCAATGCTTGACTTCTGGGGTTGAGGAAGCTGGTGTCGTGTCTTAAAGTTTGGTGAAGGGTAATTGGTCAGAGTCGTCTTTAGCGAAGTGGCAAGCTGGAACCAATCCGAGTATCGAGACTTCGAAAATCTCTGAAACCACTAGTACTCCAACATTATAAACTAACACGCCATTTGTTGCTAGCATCAAAACCTCAATTCTTTTTTAATTTGTTAAGATTTATACAAAGGACTAAGTAAATTGTACACATGGAACGACAGCAATCATCATCCGCAAAAACCGGGTCGGAAACAGAGAAAACAGGGAACGGTACGAAAGAGTATCGAATAAAAACGTCAAGGGAGAATATGTGAGTATACGAAAAGAGAGTTGGCAGAATGAGGGTCTCAGATGAACCGCAAAGGTATGTACACGCCACATAAAGAGCAACGAAAAAACTATGTACCAAACAAAAAAAAAAACACAAAAAGAATACATGAACGCTAGCCGAAAAAAAATATAAAATCAGGGTTAGCCAGAGTTCTTAGTGAGGATCGACAACCCCACCGCAAGAAGCTTTTTCTTCCCGTTAGGGGTAGGCGGTGAATGCCTATACCGCGTCACAGGCACACCAACCTCCATCTGCATCTGCTCACCCTTCAACACCGTCGCGTCAGGTGACGGCGAGACAGGCGTCACAGGTGTCCAAAGAGTCGACGCCGACGTAACCGACACAGACCGTTCCTCCATCTCGATAGAAAGTGAGGCCCGTGGCATGGGTTCAAAGGCTATAGCGGAGGACGACATGGAGACTTTGGGGTGTCGCGTTGGGATGTTGATAAAGGGGGTATCTTTGAAATGATGGAGTCGGGCAATGGCAAAGGTATTTTCGTGAAATGCGGCCTTTTTGTACCATTCAAGAGCTTCTTCGAGGTTGCGGGAGACGCCTATGCCGTGTTCAGTGAAAAAAGCCACTGAGATAAACAATTATTAATGCCATGTTTTATAAAAGAATAGAGACTAAAAAAAACAACAAAAAAAACCAACAAAGAACAGTATCAAAAGACTGTATCTGCTACTTACTGGCAACTTCAGCTTTAGACCCTCCACCGAGCGCCACACCCTTCCTCGCCCAATAAACAGCTTCATCCACATCAACATCAAACCCCACTTCCTCCTCCACGACCCTTCCAAAAGCAGACGGCGCCACCATCAAACCCCTCCCTCCCCTCATCTCATCCACCCACTCCCCATCCGCACTCATCCTCCCCATCCCCGGCCACCCCCAACATACATCCAAGCAACCTCAACCATGGCCTCCACAAACCCCTTCCTAGCAGCCCCAACCGCCACCCCCAAAGCCTCCCTCGGCGCCCGTTTCAACCCAACCTCCCC
Source organism: Chytridium lagenaria (assembly GCA_025449115.1). NCBI lineage: Eukaryota > Fungi > Chytridiomycota > Chytridiomycetes > Chytridiales > Chytridiaceae > Chytridium > Chytridium lagenaria. The sequence continues at coordinate 45,459 of JAHLKC010000154.1, forward strand.
ATTCCACAACGCCTTCGCAAGTCTCATCGCCGCACTCCAACACTCCAACCTCATCGCCTCCCTCAAAAGCTCCACGCACCTCCCCCAATCCACTCCAACTCCAGCCCCCCTCGCCAATTCCGCATCCGACGCCCCCTCAAACACACGTTCCGCAGCATCCCCGCCCTCATACAACGACGCGAGGAGGTACAACGAGAGACTATGACGACGCGTCGCGTGGGCGGCCGCGAGTTTCAGCCATTTGACGGCTTGTTTAAGGTTTTTGATGGGGAGATGTGGGGAGCGCGTTGGGTAGAGGGAGCCTGTGAGATGGAAGCGGGCCAGACGGGTCATGGCGCCGGGATGGTTGGCGATGGCGGCACGGCGGTAGAGTTTTAGAGCGCGGGAAGGGTCGGGGGTTGGAACGCCACGACCATGTTCGTAGCAGAGAGCGGCGTGGTAGGACGCGTCGGTGTGGCCTGAAAAAAACGCGAAAATACAGATTAATTATAAGCATGACGGCATGGGGGGAAATGATCAAAGCCGTACCTCTCTTTGCTGCTGCTCTAAACAAAACCAACGCCTTCTCGTAATCAGGAGTATGGGCTGGCTCTCCATTTTCACCAATTCCAGGTACGCCCGTGATAAGCAGACATGCAAAAAAATGCATAGCATCAGGCCATCCATCTACATCCACAAGCGTTCGTAGCAAATCAAGGGCTTCAGATATGACTTGTGCGCGTTCGTGTTCTGGTACGTGACGAAGGGTTTTGATGAGATGCTCGGCGAGACGGAATCGAGGGGTGGGGTGGTTGGTTGAGTCGTTGTAGAGGGCAGTCCGGAGGGTATGAGTGAGAAGGCTGAGAGGGGAGAGGACGGGATGGGGAGGTTTGAAGGCTGTGGATTTCGGTGGAGTGGAGGCATGGTATGTTGATAAATGACCCTAACTCATGGTATCAGTTCAAAATGTTTTATATCATTAAAGAGGTAGAACCCAAAAGGGACCCACCCAATTGTGAAGGCCCTCGGCTGCGGCTTCGGTGGCAAGACGAAGTGCTGAAGGATTTTCGGATGATGAGGATGGTGACGATGCGATGGACAGAGGTGATACCGGACTTGGAGGAGCACCACCCCAAGACGGGGATGGCGCGAGTAGACCATTATGATGCAGCTGCGTAGGTCTCGGAGACTCTGGTGCAAGCAACCACGAACAAGACATATCTCCTGGCGTCTGGTCCAAGGTTGAATGCGAGACATCCTCGTCGTCGTCATCATGCACCGAGAAAGAGGGGACTGGACTTGGAGTTGAAATAAGTGTATTCGAGGGACTTGCAATGACACTTCTGGATCGACGGTGTTTTATCCAGCGTTGAGAGTTGCGGAAGAGGAAGCCGGTGGTTTGTTGTGGGATGGGCCTTGAACCGCCGTCGATGGAGGTTGACCTTTGCATATTGTACGCGGAAGAGGAGGAGGATGAGGATATGGAGGGGGTGAAGGAGTAAGTTGGGAGTGATGGACGCCTGTCGCCAGTGAAGTAGTCGTGGATGGTGGTGTTGGTAGAGTTGCTGGTGCCTCCCGCCTTTGAAGGTGCTGTGGTGGATGTGTTGACCATTTTTCTAGATGGAAATCTCAGGGCAAGAGGCGGTGCAATTAGAAAAAACAAGGCGCGTTCTGTGTGGAAAGAGAGGTTGGGAGTCGACAACGTCAACGGTTGAAGAAAGGGGTATTGGAGGAATGACAGGGTGAGCGTTCAAAACGAGATGCGATGTGATGTGATGCGATGTGATGGTTCTGAAGGGGGATGGAGATGATGCTTTGAATCGCACAGGATGGCGTATCTTCTCGCTTCATGGGCTGCAAAGTGTCGGTGTGTTGCACAGCATCTGGCCCCTTCAACCGAATTACCCCGCAACAAGGCACCCTGGACTGCGGGGTAGGAACCAACCACATTGATTTCATTTTTCACCACTTTAGTTTGTCAACCCATAACACTGCTGCAGGGAGCAAACCTTAATTAGATTCCACTGCCTGCAGCACGCCCTGCAGTCACCCATGACCCTCTTTTACACAAAATAAACGATGGCTCGGAGTAGGAACCATTTGATGCCGTCGTCTAAAATGGGGAATATGGATGATGATGTGAGGTGTGAGGTGTGAGTGCGATGGGTACTGACTGGTAAAAACTAAAAAGTCCGTCCTCTTATTAAATATATGCAGAACACACACGACCTGACGTGATTCTCCTTTTCATGGGCTTTTTTCAAGAAGAGTACATGAAATAATTAATGTTTTCCACATGAGCAAGATTCTAGCCGTTGCTCTAACGGAATCAATCAGTGCATCTATCATCATTCTCATCTATGCATATATTGTATTAACATAAAAGATACGCGTCGATCACGCATGTCACGTCCTGTAAACATACGAACGGACAACATAACTGAAATGGAGATCGGACACACGCTTGGTGAGGGACGAAGACGTCGAGCAGAGGGTATGCCCTAAAGAGATTACTGAAAATGGGAGACTCCAATCAGAAAAGCAGAATCTGCCGTACATTACGCGAGATGCATGGGCAAACGGCTGTTGACGAAGAAATCACCAACATTTCGCCGTGCAATTTTTGAGTTGATACCACCCACCTACACCCTTGGCTTCGCGAGTAAAAGCGTCATCCACTTTATCGGATAATCATCTGCCGAAGCGCATTACAAACCGTCAAAGGGATAGGAGCTCACCTCATCATTCTTCTATTCTTCCGCAGAGTCGCCGAGAGGGTGGATAACCTTGAAAGTGAGGATTCGGATTTGGAAAAGATCAAGCATCCAATTCATACATCATGTTTGGCGGTACCCAGTATGGGGCGGGCCAGAATCCTGGCTTCCCAGCGCAGAATGCCCTGTATCAACAACAGCAGCAGCAGCAACAACAGCAACTTGGAATGATGGGTGGTTTTGCTGCCCAGCAAGGAAACATGCAGCAGCAAGGCATGATGAACCAGCAACCCGGTTACGGACAACAGCAACAGATGGGAGGATTTTCTGGAATGGGTGCAAGTAACTATGGTCAACAACCTCAGCAGCTGCAGATGCAGAGTGGTAATATCCAAGGCCAGTACGGCCAGCAAAGCTTTGCGTCTCCCCTTCCCAATGTCAGCATGCCGCAACAACAGCAACAGTCGCAAGGATATTCGTCTCAAGGATTTCCCGGGCTTCAGCCGCAACAACAGCTGCAGTCTCAACTCCCTGGGATGATCGGAATTCAGAGGCAGCTAACATCCGGAAGCATGTCAGGAGCTCCTCTTTCTCCTAAATCTACCCGAGCCTCTATCTCTGCGGAGCCGCCTAAAAACCTGGCGTCTTTAGGTTCTTATACCTTCCGATCTGTTTTTTTGAACGCCGTCATTTGGATTTTTCGATCGGATGACTGATTCTTGTTCCTTCTTCAGTGACCCTGGACTTTATCACCGCGTCGGATCTCGCTGGCTATGAACAAAACTTTCAGGCATGCGGCCCCAACCCCAATGGTCAAATCGGAGGTGTGTGTTCTCTTGGCATGGACAAATGTGATGGTATAACTGACCTTTTCGAAACAGCAATGGAAGTCGCAACATGTTCGTTAAATCTCAACTCTCTCAAGACGACTTGGCGCGAGTTTGGTAGGATCCTAATTTACTCAAGAGAAGCTCGTATTTTGTTTTTCTAAACTCTGCCTTTCTGTAAAGGGATCTTTCATCCGTTCGAAGAGCTGCTGACTTGACCTTTCCCGAATTCGCCATCGCCATGTTCCTCATACGCTTAAAAATGAAAGGCCAGGATATCCCTCCTGCTCTCCCTGACAACGTCAAAAAGCAAGTCCTCTCTTCCATTGCCGCTATCGATGCCTCGAAAAAGCCTGCGGGACCACCCCAAAACTTTGGAGGACCCACTGTAGGCATAATGGCTCCTACTTCTACTATGCCAAAATCGGACTCGCTAAGCTCTTTAAGTGGACTTGCGGCTCCGAGAATGACGGATGGATTTGCGGGGCCGTTGGCTTCGCGCGCTCAAGCTGTTACGTCGCCGAAACAGCTTAGGAAGGATGGGGCTACTTGGGCAGTTACGCCATCAGAGAAGGCGCAATACGACTCCATCTTCAAAGTCTGGGATCCTACAAACTCTGGTTTTATTTCAGGTAAGTTTATACATACATTATCGTTTTTTGTGTGTCTCATGTTATTTATTCTGATTTGTTGGTTTCAGGTGATCGCGCTCGTCAAGTATTCAGCCAATCTGGACTTGCTGATAACGTTTTGGCGCACGTTTGGTACGATGGCACTTTTACCGATTAATTGCTGATCTGTGTATGTTTATAGGGGTCTTGCTGATACCCAAAATTCTGGAAAGCTTAACTCAAACGAATTCGCAGTCGCCATGCACCTTATCTACAAGAAGCTCAACGGACAGGATCTTCCCAAGTTCTACCTCCAGAGCTAGTCCCGCCTTCAACCCGTGAACTCGATGCGATGGCATCGTTGATGAAAAATCAGCTTTTGAGTGATATTGGCACGAAAAAGATTCAGTCTCCCTCTGCATTCTCATCCACGACCAGCCTTGTCGAGGACCCTTTGTTTGCAGGTTTCTCGGCCAAGCCTGCACCGACGACGTCGCTTTATTCCACTAGGTCTCAGAAGGAAAAGGAGGAAGAGGAGAAGAAGGCGCTTGCGGAGGATCTTGAAAAGAAGAAAAGGGAATTGGCATCCGCCACCAACTACGTTGAAGTTAACGCTAAAACGGTTAAGGAAGTTGAGAGGGAGATTGATCGAGCAAGGAGAGATGCTGCGAATGTTCATGATGAGGTTGTTTGGTCCATGAAAAGCAAAAATCGGATTGTTAGTGAAGCTTTGAAGAGCGGGAAGGCTGTTGGACCGACTTCGGATCCATCAGCGGATCTCAGCAAGCTTGAGAATGACTTGAACGCAGTCATCAGGGAATGCAGACAGCTTGAGAGGGCTAGAGCTGACAAGAGAATTGCCGATCTTAGAGCCAAGGATGCCAGTGGGGGTGGAGGTGGTGGTGACGCTGCTAGTAGGACTGCTGCACTTTTGGCGGCAAGGATGGCTGCCCTTGGTGTGAATGCACCAATGTTGGGCGGTGGAGCTGCTCCTGCTACTACATCGTCATCGTCGTCGTCTACCCTTGCCGCGGATATTGCCAGGGTGGAGGATGAGCTTCGAGCAAGGGAAAGGGAGTTGGATGACGCGGCGGCGAGGGTTAGGGGACTCGCTGACAAGGCTAGAACGGTGATCGCCTCCGCTGGGCCTTCTAGGGCTGGAGACGCTTCAAACATACTTTCTCGCTTGAGGAAATGGGAGCCGTCTACTGATGACAAGTTAAAATACATCGACGGTTTTGGGTTGAGGAGCGTGGATGCTAGAACTCTTGTAGACGAGTTCAAGAAGACACTTCCTGTTGATGCTGTTCAGTCGGCGCCTGCCTCAACACCTGTTGCTCCTGCGTTTGAAGCATCTGCTGCTCCTTATTCGGTAGTGACAGATTACAATACAGCAGTTACTGCCAGTACCTTTGGATCCAACCCTTTCGCAACCGCTGCTAAAGCGCCTGCTATCGAAACCACCTCTAACAACCCTTATGCGTCGTCAGCACCGTTTGGCAACTTTACCTCCAGACCTTCTGAGATATCATCTTATAGTGCACGTTCGTCAATCAGCGCTCCTGTCCCGCCCCCTCCACAAGAGTCTGGCGCAGCTGCAGCAGCGGCAAAGGTTGCGGCCGTGACAAATGTATTAGCGCAAGCAGAGGCTGCTATGCGGGCGGCGCAGGATCGTGCTTCTCAAAGAGCTGCTGTGATTTCTGGAACTTCTGCATTTTCTCCGTCAGCATACACATCTGCTACCTCGCCTATATTGAAATCGCCGCCGATGTCTCATGCCGTGATGAACGCTGCAGCTCCCTCTGTAGCAAGTCCCTTCGGCGCGTTCAACACTTCCGCCCCGAAAGCCGAAGCTCCTCCAGCATCCATGTTCAATGCATCACCTGCTTCTCCAGTCAAGCCTCCCATCGACGCATTCGCATCAATCCCAACGCCGCCCGCTCCCAAAGACTTTAACCCCTTTGGAACTTTCGAAAAGCCAGCTCCCGCCATATCAACCGCTCCCGAAAATGAATACGAAAAGATGATGCGTAAGTTTAAAGAAGAGGAAGCCCTCCTCGGACTTAACCTTGACGCCTCTACCGACATTTCGTCCGCCCAGCGATTTCTGAGCAATCCTGGCCCGGCGATGTCGCAGGCCACCTCCATGCGTGCGGCTGCGCCTCCTTCGTCACATCCCGCGCCTTCTAAACCTCTTGGTCGAGAGGGTGATGGTATCGTGGACGTTGCGGGGGGTGCGCGGTCGGCTATGGAGACTATTAGGATGAGGGAACGCGAGGCTATGGAGAAGGCGAGTGCGCAACCTGTCAAAAGGCCTCCACCTCCGCCTGTACCGAGGAGGGATGCTACGGCTTTGAAGGCGGCACCGCCTGTCCCGCCGCCAGCGAGGAAGGCTGCACCGGCTCCTCAACCGCCACCGCCGAAACCTGTCTCGGAATTGTCCGATCATGCTGGGAACCTTGCAGAGGCGGCGAAGAGGGCTAGGGAGGCCGCTGCGAAGTTATCGTTTGGTGGTACTCCTGCTGTTCCTGCCATTCCCGCGTCAAAGTCTACGCCTGCTGTTCCTTCGCTTTCGAGTCAGAGGGCGGCAGAACTTCCGGAAAGTAGTACTTCTGTGAAGGACTTTGCAAAGACATTCAATCCGTTCGCTGTGGCGCGAAAACCGCCGACGGAAAATGAGGAAACAACGTCCGCGCCGGTGGATGATGTTCCGTTACCTGCTGGAGGTCCTCCACCACCACCGCCGCCGCCACCGCCGTTGCTGCCGTCTGTTGCTGCCTCTATGAACGCAACACCGAGAGTGTCATCTTCAGTACCGATACCTCCTGCACCGGTCGCTCCGTTTGCCCCAGTTAGCCCAGTGGTGTTCGAGCCAATACCGGAACCGGTCGTCGAAGCACCAACCCCTCCAGCTCCATCAGGGTCTGCGCCTCCTCCTCCACCACCACCTCCTCCGATTCTCTTCTCCGTCTCCTCTGCACCTGCTACTCCCAGACCAAGCGACGTCACAAAGGTTGTGCTGAGACCGCCTTCCCCATCCCCCCCAAAACCTCAATCGGTAGACGATCACTTAAAACAGGCATTGCTGCAACGTCGAAAGTTCCACTCGGATTCGGATTCAGAAGATGATGATGATTGGGGGTCGACTGATGTGTTGAAGAAGAAGGCTTCGAGAGACTTGTTGGGTGCTGCTTCGGTTCCTCCGCCCGCTCCTTTTGCAGCGCCTTTTAGTGCTGTAGAGAGTGAGGCTCCCGCTGCTCCTCCTGCTGGGGGACCGCCGCCTCCACCTCCGCCTCCACCACCAGGCATTGCACCTCCAGTGCAGAAGTTCGAGAGAGGAGCATCTGCTACAGAAGTTACGAATGATACACCTAAGAAGAAGCCAAGTCCTGCTGACGTTGGCGCGCAAGGGCCCAACTTGTTCAGCCTTGCCGCCATTTCAGCGGGTGCTGCAGGGTTGAAGCCAACTGGTGCCAGAAAGTCAGCAGTTGAGCAAAAACCTCTCGAACCTCCTGTTATAGCGAAAACACCGTCAGCGAGGAAACAACCTCCTCCGCCTCCACCTTCACATAAAAGAGCGGCTGCGCCGTCTCCAGCTCCAACCCCACTCGCTGTGCCCGCTCCGGATACGCGTAAATCGGAGGACGGATGGGAGGTTGTGGACCGTGATGATGCGTTCAAGACAACGTCCAACTCGACACCCACGGGCGTTATTTCTCTTGCATCTTCTGCTGCATCGGCGAACTCTACATCTCTTCTTGACGAGCCCGCTCCTGCAAGTGTCTCGGAATGGAACCCGTTTAAACCGGGGGGTATTGCTGATAAGGCGGCGAATCGGAAGAGTGTTGTGGAGACAGACTTTTTTGGGGATGCGTTTGCGGGCGTTGTGCCGCTTGCGGGTGATGGGGAAGGGAAGAAGGAGTTGAATCGGATGAGTGTGGCATCGGATATTTTTTCGGATGCGAGGGCGTTTGGGGTCACATCGCCGTCGCTGGAGAATCGTGAGTGTATTTTGTTATTTTTTTTCTTTTGTAGGAATCGGTTTGGTTTGCTAATGGGTTTTGTGTTGTTTGTGTTTTTAGCGTTCCCGACGACACCGAAAATGGACTATACACCCTTCACTCAACCGTCGCCGGTTACCGCCGAAGTCTTTGCACCAGCCGTGCCAGAACCCGTCGCCCCACCACCTGAACCCGAGACTCCTGTCGTTCTATACCACGTTAAAGCGCTCTTCCAATTTACCGCTGGTCGTGAAGACGATATGAGCCTTGAAGCCGATGATGTCATCGAAGTGGAAAAGGAAGACGGAGACTGGATGTATGGAGCAAAAGGAGGTGAACGTGGCTGGTTCCCCCAAAACTTTGTTGAGAAATTCGATCCCAACGTCATCGCAGAACCTGAACTCGAACCTGAACCCGCTGTTGTTGAAGCTGAAACTGTGTTATTCCGCGCTGAAGCCATGTACGATTACGATGCACAGCGTGATGATGAGGTGACGATCAAGACGGGGGATTTCGTTGATGTCTATAGGAAGGATGGGGATTGGTGGGAGGTGGTAAATGGGGAGAGCCGGGGAGTTGTGCCTAGGATTTATTTGAAGGAGGTTGAAGATGCGCCACCGCTTGTACCGATTAAGGCGAGGCATGAGTACCTTGCGGTTGGGGGTGTACCGCAGATGAGGGTTGGGAGTGAGTATAGCATTGCTTCGCAGCCTGTTGTGGATGCAGACTTTGGGAATATCGGGATGGCGAGGGAGGGCAGTGGAGCGCATTCTGCACGCGGGGTAAGGCTTATTCTTTAGAAACTCATTTAACTTTTTTTTCAAAAAGTCCGTCGCAGGTCAACATTGGGTTTCCGTTGTCGCTCAGAATGATTTTGAGAGGCTGACGTTGGATGAGAGGAAGCGCCAGGAATCGATATTCGAGCTTATTCAGACTGAGCAATCGTATGTGCGGGATCTTCAGATTATCTTTGAGGTTTGTGTGAGCCACTGTCATTTGATTTCTGACGATGGCGCATAAAGGTGTTTTACCAGCCCATCACCCAACTGCTCTCCAAGCAGGACGTGGACACGATTTTCTCCAATCTTGAAGACATTTTAATGACCAATACGATTATTTTGTCGGATTGGGAGGAAGCGCAGAAGCAGTCTGATTATGTGATTATGAATATCGGGACGCTCTTTGAACGCAATGTGAGGATTGTGGTTGATGGTAGAATGTTTGTTCTGATTGTAGTTTTTAGGCACTTGCTTTGGATTGTTATAAGATTTATTGCTCAAATCTTATGGTTGCTTCAAAGCTTTTGCAAAAAAGACGGCAGGAGAGTGAAAAGTTGCAAGATTTCTTGAAGGTATCTTTTATGTTGCAAACGCTTTTCTAATCTTTCGGATAGAATTGCCAAAGGAATGCACAGTGCCGTTCTTTGGATCTTTCGTCATTCCTCTTGCAACCGATGCAACGCGTGACCCGTTACACGCTCATTTTCAAGCAGATATTAAATTACACGCCTCAAGGACATCCTGAACACGCAGCTGTAGTTCGTGCAGCTCAAGTTGCTGACCGGATGGCAACCCTTGTCAACATGGCTGCAAGAGAGCAGGAAAGCAAAGAGAAGATTGAGGCTCTCATTGCTCAGATTGACTTTGATGCGTCGTCGGAGTTTGTAAGTTTATTGCCTTAATATCGTTTAGTTTATTTACTTGGGATATAGGGAAGGATTGATTTGTTGGGACCTACACGATTTGGCTCTGCGAGGCTCTATGTGTTTGATAGCGCACTGAGTAAAGCCAAGAGTGGACGAAAATTACATGGGTATATATTTACGGATATGATTTTGTTGCTTCAGCAGCAAAAGAATTTGGGGGTATTTAATGATGCAAAGCCAATGTATACTCTGTACCATGCTGTAAGTAACCTTGGCTTTACCAGTGTCAAAGTCTAATTTTTTTCTCACAGCCTATTCCTGTGGATCAATGCACGGTTCGTGATGCCCCACGATCGAGTGGTGTAGATGAATGCACGTTCCAGATTGTGGCACCTGGAGATATCATTACGGTGAAGGCGCCGAGTGCGTCAGTTAAGGCAAAATGGCTGTCGAACCATGACACAGCTTTGGCGAACTTTCTCGCGTATTCGCGATGATTTTAATCTTTGATGTTTATTTTCGTGTCTTTTGATTGTTTGACCTTATATATTGTCTTTTCTTTGTGCTTTTTTGGACCTCTTGTTTTGCTCTGCGCTAATGCTTTGATGGTGATTTTTCTTTCTTTTTTTTTTCTATAAAAAACTGAATCTTTTTCTTGAGGGTTGGAAAATAAAGATGAAGGGGGTTTTATTTGAACATATACGCGTAGATTTCGCTTTGCAAAAACTTGGTGATATTTATTTCGGACAATTTGGTTTGTCACTGGATTCCATCGAGTCATGTTGCATCGGCAACGTGCTTTGACTCATTCAGAAAATGTATAAAGGGCGCAGGGTGGATGGGTGGATGATGACCTTACTTTCCTCTCTCTCCTCAGGTGTCGTGGGATCAATAGACTCTTGCTAGAAAATGGACAGCGCTGGCATCTCCATCTCCTTCGATCCGTCAACCTCCTCCTCTTCATCACTGCAACAGACACCATCCACCCAACCTTCATCCGAAAATAAAACGTCACCACGGAACACGTTGCCTCTGTACATATTCACCTCTATTGCTATTCTTCCGGGTTTTTTAAGGGGCTGTTCGTCGTCATTGCATGCTTCCATCAGTGATTTTTGCAACATCTCCATGCAACTCCACAATCGGTCAGCTACTTGGATTCGTCTCGTGTCAAACTCTGCCTTCTCCGGTTACGATTTTCTACGTTCTAGGGTCGTGGAAGCAGTGCACAATCGGATACACTGGAACGCGGTTGTGCCCTTTGATGGCGGTCTCCTAGAATTCATGAACCGGTCCTTGACGAGAACTTACCATCAAGTACATTCCTATATGCCCGGATTATTGTCTCTAACTTTAAACGGAAGCATATTGTCGCGGATTTGGGAAAGAAAGGTCTCTGGCGTCCAGGAAGTTGAACTTGTTGATGCAGGACAGCAGGAAGGAGGAATCTCTCGGGAGATAATAGAGGAAAACGTTACCGGAGACATTGATATCGTTGATTACATTATCGAAAGGCCTGCATCACCGCCACCACCATGCCCGTCATCGCCATCGCCATCTCTCTTAAAAAATATCATTACCATGCCAACCATCATCGAGGAAGAAGAACCCAAAGACATTGTCGAACGTATGCATTCATATATTTTGCTTATCAAACCTCACACTTTCTTTAGCTTCATCACCCTCATCCCCCGAAAACACCGTCTCCGATTTACTTTCAAGCGAAACCGCGTACGACAGCAGTTCCAGGAAATCCGCTTCCATCATCTCTCTTTTTGACAAAGAACCCAAACGGCATCGCGTCACTGACGTATGTATGCTCTCCTACCTCCTCTCACACTGGGACAAGTTCTGTAACTATGTCGACAATGACGGGATTTCAGTCACTCCGCATCTCAAGCTTCGCTTTAGCGTTGACGATCTGTCTTGGACGTATTCTGGGACCACGTTTGCATTTGATCGAGATTTAGTGAACGATTCTCTTGTTGAAATCATTCTTTCAAACGAGAGGAGTGTCTTTAGCACGATACCGAGCAATATTGATGACTTTTGTGACTTGCGGTATTTGGACTTATCCAATTGCGGGCTTTCTGGGAGTATTGTGTCAACAATTGGAAACCTTGAGCACTTGGAGGTGTTGTAAGTCTCACGTTTCGATTTTTGTTGTCGCCTTGTAATGGCCCGTAACGATGTCGTTCTTCTGCAGGATTCTCTCTGAGAATAAGTTATCAGGCGAACTCCCGTCTGAGTTGGGGTATCTTTACCGTCTTCGAATGCTGTAAGAATCACCAAATCTAGTGAAGCTTACGTTTTAAATAGCGACGTGTCAACGAATATGCTCACGGGAACACTTCCACGCTCGCTTGGCCATCTTTCAAAGCTTCAGTTCTTGTAAGTCTTGTCGATGTTGCTCTAATAAGTGTATCCCTCGCTCACACATTTTCTTAGAGACGTATCTCACAATCGCATTGAAGGCGTCATCCCACATGAATATGGTCATCTTCATGCTTTGCGGACGTTGAACCTTCGTAACAACCGAATTGAGGGGGTGATTTCAGCATCTTTGAAGAATCTTCAATCTGTACGTGAGATTGAGTTGGCGGATAATATGCTTGTCGGCTTAATACCAATGGAGTTGGGATTTCTTGAGCACCTTACAACACTGTGAGATCTCTAGCATTGTGTATATCTGCTAATCATTTTTGTTTATAGGGACCTTACGTCGAACCAACTCACTGGGCGAGTTCCTGTCGAGTTGGCCCATTTAGAGGGATTGTAAGTATTAGATACATTATTTTTAGACTTATTGGCAGTATTTATTGACAGTTTACTTTGTTTTGCAGGAGGATAAAAGGCAACAAAATCAAAAATATGCTTTCCTTCCGCCTTCGTCGTGCCCTTTCCACAGGCCATCTCCCTTCCGACCAAAACCTTCAAACCACTAACGTCACAACCAAGACTAACACCAATAACACCAGCAGCAGCATCGTCACGACCGCCGGTTTAGAGGAATCCAAACTCGCAAAGTTCCTCCATCGACGCCGGTCTCTCTTTCACAGTCCACCAACAAAATAAATAAAAGATCGTAATTGTCAACTTTCATAGAAGATTGTCAATCTTTGGTCATGGCATCGTCAGCGCCACAGTCCGACGAGCAGCGAGCGACGGATCATGGGCCAAGAGACGTTGGGGACGTTTCCGAAAAAGAATCTCGAATAGATCAACCTCAAAACCAGCAGGAAGAAGAGTATAATGTGTCTTTTATTATCGCGAAACTGGAGCAGCAGAGGGGTGGAAAGAAGAGAGCAACGTCAACGCCATCTCAAACGCCATCACAACCTTCGCCCGTCAAAGAGCCATCACCTGTCGCAGTACCTTCAAATGTTTCGATTGATCAAGTACCAACCCAACATCCACCTGTTAACCGTGCGGCAACAAGTCCTGCTCTCTTCAATATGAACACATCAACACCAACCACAACATCACCCTTACAACCAGTCCCTCCGCAACCAGATGGGTCAGGAAACCCTCACTTTGTCAAGATAAACGGTAAATGGGTTGAGACGCCATCAGCCAAAGCCTTCTTCATGTCTGCGACGAGTATCATTGATGAGGAAATGTTGGGTGATATTCAAACTGTGCTCGCGACAGAATCAACGTCACAACCGGAAGACGAAAGCGAAAAGAAAGAGGAACCTGTACGTGAAACTGCACCGGTGAAGCCAACTGTTGGTAAAATGCGATTACCCCAATCTAAACCATTCGTCCCGTCACAACAACCCAAAGCGGAAAGTACGGAACAAAAACAAGATTCTGCATCTACAACTACCCTGCAAAATGCGACTGCTCAAAAGATGAAACTACCTCAACCCTCTAAAGCCTCACCAAAACCTTCATTACCTGAACCTTCGCAAGTTCAACAGCCTGAATTTGCCAAACCTCAACACCCTGTCGTTGACACAAAGATAGCTCAAGCTTTGAACCCAGAGCCTAGCGCTAAACCTTCGGCCAGGAGCGTGAAGAAAGCGATTCCTGATGGTGACCTCCTCCTAGCAGAGTTAGACGCCGCTCTGCTAGAGACTGTCACGACCGTTTCCGCGAACCCCTCATCCTCCAAATCCCCTGCATGGTCGAATACCCCAAACGACGTAAAGCCTTGGTTTGGCTCAACATTAAACTCATCATCAAACCAACACTCACAAAAGGAATCAACCCAGCCAGCCGTTTCAAATAAACCACCTGATGGGTCTATCGCGCATCTATCTGCACAAGCTGCTATTTTAGCCGCATCTAAACCCCCTCAATCTACATCCGCAATAACAAAAGATGCTAGTATCCCTAAACCCTCTTCCAAAAACTCTTCCACAACCGATCTTCACACAACATCACGCCCTTCCCGCATTCCAGCAACAGGTCCCTCCCCCTCCCACCCCTCTCTCCCTGATATAAGCCCACGCACTCAAAAGGACATTGAAACCCTCGCCGACTCCATCGACGCGCTCATCCGCTCCAAATCCAAAGCCTCGTCTTCTTCATTCGACGGACTCCAGCCGATCCAGTTTGAAGCAGGCAGTAGTGCCATGTTGGCGAGCACAGAGGCTGTGGAGGAAGAAGATGAATCGAGAGATGCGTTTGGGGAGGGTGCGTCGCCTGTTAGAGCGAGGGAGTCGAAGAAGAAACGATCAGGGGTAACGTGGTCGATGAAAAGTGTGGCGAAGAGTTTGAGGCAGTCGTTTGCGGGAGCGCCGGGGATGGATCAAATTGCGTTGGATTTGAATGAGGGGGACGGGGAGGAGAGTGAAAGTGGGGAAGAAGGTTTAAGCGAGGATGACTTGGAACTTGAAGACGAGGAAGATGTTGAGGAGAATTTAGTGGATGAGGTTCCTGTTGACACGCAATCTGCAAAAACTTCTGCAATGTCGCTACTTGCATCTCCTGCTAAAACGTCTACGGTGTCGCTTATGTTACCGGCGTCAGCGAAAACATCGACAATGTCTTTGCTGCCGGCTGGAAAATTATCTTCCAGCCAGACAAGAAGCGCCTTTGACATTATGGTGAAGGAAGTAGAGGTATGTGTAGACCGTTTATATACTTCTGGGGACTAATTCGAAACCTTCAGCCTCATATTGAAATCCAAGGAACCGTGCACGGTCAAAGTTGCAAATTCCGAGTGGGAGATGGTCGAATTCATTGTATTGGGGAAAGAGGTGCCTATAACTTTCCATTTTTTCCCTCCCATCCTAACATTTTGCTTAAAGATAAAACCGATGTCGACCAATTTCCCTTTGAGTTTTACAGAATTCTCGCATGCAAAGAAGACGGCCCCAAATCCATCCTAACTGGCATATCATCCAAAAAGTCTAAAATCACCTCCATCTCCATCGACTTCCCAGACACAAAAACCGCTCTCCTATGGTCAAAAAATGTTACGCGAATCGTTACAAAAGGTACACCAACCCCACTTAGCTTACTCTGACGTCAAAAGATCATCCCGAAAGCCTCTTTAACAAACGTGCCGTCGTTATCCTTGATGAACGGGAACCTACAAAAGTAACACGCGATGCGTTTCAAAAAGACATTCTCCCAATTATGCAGGCTTCAGGGAAAGAGTTTGAGGTTCATACGTTGCCATTTACGGCGGTGGATCTTGGGAAACTGTTTTCGAAGATAGGGGTTGAGAAAATTAATGTTGTTGCTTGCATTTCGTCGAGACCGCGGTCGAAAGATGTGGATGATATTCTTGCGGAGATGGCGAGCAAGGCGACAGGTAAAGATTTCTTGCCTCATTGTGAAGCTTATTTTAATTTTGGAATAGGTGGAATGGACAAGTTTAAAGTGCTCCATAATATCTCTGAACCGCTCGACATTGGTTTGGCTTTAGTGAAAGGTATGTTATGCGTAAAGGTTCATGTTTTAAACGGAATTTGTAGAACCCTGAATGAATGGCAACTGTGCGTGTTGAACACTCAAGTCACCAAAAATGAAAAGAAGTCCAAGTTTTTCTCCATGCTTAAATCGAAATAATCTG
The DNA here is from genome assembly GCA_025449115.1 of Chytridium lagenaria. Taxonomy (NCBI): domain Eukaryota; kingdom Fungi; phylum Chytridiomycota; class Chytridiomycetes; order Chytridiales; family Chytridiaceae; genus Chytridium; species Chytridium lagenaria. Next base: position 61,264 of record JAHLKC010000154.1, read on the forward strand.
ATGCGTACACTAATTTCACTTTTCATTCGTATAAATCAACTGTGTTTTCCTATAAATATATCCTCAGCCGTTGATTCTTAGTTTGCCGTTTTGTATAGGATCTGCAAGAACTGCTAATTTGTTTCCTCATGTTTCCAAGGGAGAATCTTGTGCCAACATCGACTCCCAGCAGAAACTAAAAGTAGACACGCGTCCGAATGTAATGGTTCTCACGTTAATCTTGGTAATCAAAGACCCGTCCAAACTTTTTGGCCATTGCATCTATGCGCCAGGATTGACGAGGATTTTCGTAAGCCTGGATTGAGAAAGGAGGCCGTCCTAATCGCATTCATTGCGTTTGTTAGTGATCCGGCGACAAAGGAGTTGGGCTAGGTGTTGAACTGTGCTTGCGTCTTGGCTTGAGGGTAGGTGATTGTGAGAAGGTGGCGGATGATGCTAATACAGCTTCAACGTTAGGTAGTAGCTTGATAGTATAATCGTACTGGGACTGCGACTTCGGCACTTGGATCGTCTTTTATTCTCATCTGTAAGGAGCTCAAATGTCTTCGATACGGGGCGGTAGCGAACGCCCAACTGTCACCATCAGAGTCAACGAAGATGCGGACCCTCAGGCTGCGACCGGCCACTACCTCAACTTCCGGAAGCGCATCTCAAACCCAGTCCGTGGCGGATGGAAACCTAAGGCGGCGACTGGCTCTCTCAAGGGCTGCTCAAATGACAATGAGAGATATTGCCAACGCGTCACGAATGTAAAATCAAACACTCATTCATTTTCCCACATGTTCACTCAACATTATTCGTTTCTCGTCACCAGCCCACAGGCACGGACCTATGCTGGTATTCCGCAATTTGAGTACTCGTGGAACCAATGGCGGACACAGGTGACGGCGAGCGCAGTGGCAAATGCGGAACTTGCACATGCAGCGGCGACAGCGACGACAAATGCAGCCCCGTCAAACTCTGTGTCGGTTCACCCATCATTTAGAACAAAGACTGTGTGCAGGCTTCAGTGCAAGTTTTGCATACAGCCAATTTGTAAAAGAGGGATGAAAGCTATCTTGCTTGCGGACACTAGGGTGAGAAATTCTCGACATAAATATTGATGTGTTTTTTTAACTCTCTGGATCTTTTGTGCCACTGTAGGTTGAACTCTATAGCACCGATGAGGTTCCTGCTGGGTAAGACATTTGTTTGAGGATGATGTAGAAACATTCTGATTCCCTTCAATCTGTATAGGCGGGTACAATTGGTCGCAGAGGATTATCTTACACGTAACTGTCATTGCAGGATTAGAGATGTAGCTTGCCTTGGATGGTAATTACATTTTTCCGTCTATCATCTCTAACGCAATTCGTACTTTCGATTAATATCCGAAAACAATCTTCTAACACAACAGCGGAAATGTAAGATGGTTTCCCCGCTTTCTTTAAAACCTTACCATGCTTTAATTATGTGGCGATATCTAACAATATTGAAAAGGTCATCGGATACCACGTGACGCAACCATGCGATGTATGCATGAGCGCCTGCAACAACGGTCATTTCTGGATGTTCCACGACGACTCCGTCACTGCTTCAGAAAGAACCGATGGTTGGTATTTGTTTGTTTTGCTTAAACTGATAGTAATTTAATGAAGGGAGCAAGGTGTTGCTGTGGTCGCAGCTCCCTTACTACGACAAGGAGAAGAAAGCCTCGAAGAATGTTGAGAAAGTGTGCCGTTGATGACGAGGTGCCCGTATGGCATCGCGTCAAGTTATTCCCCGTTTCCTTTCCTCTCGACGTCTTTAACCTTACTTAATATCAAAGACCAAAGAATAGTGTATTTAACCCAACTAATAACAAAATGGATATGAAAACACGTAAAGCTACAACTCAGTGCGTCAGTTTAGAAGTTCAGGAGGACGTGGTTTTCAGCAGGTATGAGCATCAAACCCAAAAAACAGCCGGTTCAGCAGTTGCACAAGAAATCACACCATGTCCTCTCTGACGGTGTCGCTGGCCTTGAGCAGGGCCGTCATTGACATCGGCAACAGCAGCTCTGCAACGTCACCGCAGGATGTAGACTCGAGAGATACACCAGAGAAGCTGGCTGCACTCAAGGACAGGCTGGCCGCTATGTCAAGGTGAGGAGGCGAAAGTTGCTGCATTGAATGAAGCTGTCCGTATCATGAACCATATGCCTAACCGGTTTCTTCTTCTTTTTTAACGCACTACAATGCTCATTCTTCATTATGTAGTAAGCATTCATCGAAAGGATCCTCTTCAGATGCCGAAGCCCTTGAAAGACCGCCAAACGGCGCTACCCTTGAAAACCAACGACGCTCCCCATCACCGATCCCAGACTTTCTTAACGACCCCGACATTGATCCCGAAGAGGAATTAAAGAGCCTCATGCAGGACATGGAGACTCTTAAAACTCTAACATCGAAAGTGGACCAATTAAGCAAACTCCCACCGCCAAAATCAGACTGTGCCTGCTATATTGCCATTGACGCAGATGAACCCGCAAAGTGTGTCTCTTGCTCTGGTAGATTCGACTCAATTCGAGACCTTCAGATGCAAAGAATTGAAGCTTTGAAGATTTTAGCAGAAGTGAGGCGAAAGATGCAGAAGGCAAAGTACATGGAGGATGCTGCTGCTGCTCAAACCAGTGTGTTTACCGCAAGAATAGAGGAGCTTGGAGATTTGATGGATTCCAAGGCGGAGGAATACATTCGGATAGAGAAGGATTTGCAAGTGATGAAGGAGAAGGTTGCGGATGAGATTGAGAAGCGGACAGAGCTTCAAATTAGCAAGGATGACCTTCAGGACGAGCTGGATGAACTTTCAAAGTCTCTGCTTGAAGAGGCGAATGTGCTGAAATCGCATGAAGAGAAAAAGAGGGAAATGTTTGAGGACAAAGAGAAGATACTTATGAAGGAGTTGACGGAGGCTAGAACGCAACTTCAAATGGAGCAGCTGCGCTTAAGAGAATTGAAGCTGAAGATGGAGGAAACAAGACAAAATGAAGACTCTCTGGATCGCTCGCTCGGCCAGTCTGATAGCGCAAGCTCGCTAAACTCCATCGCCAGTCTCTCTGGTTCTCGCCCATCAGACCCCGTTGATCCCACTCTCCTCACTGAGTTCAAAGACTTTCTTTCATACGCTCCAACAATCAAGCTGAACAAAATCGCCACCCTCCAATTCATGAAGAACGCCCTTGAGGATGACATAACCCCCTGCCTTCGTTTTGGTGGAAACCCTCGCACGTCCACCAAACGCCTTCTAGATGCTATCATTCTCAACTCCTGCTTTATTGAAGAAATGACGAGCACCCAGATGGTCGCCCACAATTCCCTCCTTATTCAATCCCAATCTGTAAAACTCACCCCTCCCACTGACGCTCCCATCACACCTACTCAAGCCATTTTTCAAAAAACCGTCTTGGAACGCATCTCCACCTGGACATCCTCCTCATCCTCTGCAGCACAGTCCGCGATCGTACCAGGCGGATGCTCAACGTGTGGAAAGATTGGGGTAGTTAGATTCCAGTTCAAGATCTCGGAACAGCCTGAAGATCCTTGGTGTCCGATTTGCGGGCAATGCCGGGATAGACTTATCGCAGTGTGCGAATTCTACAACCTCATCAGACATATTCGGCAAGGGCTGTATTCTACACGGAGGCATGAGGATCTGTACCTTGAAATGCTCGCGTTGAAGAGAAAGATATTTTTTGCACGGATGGGGGCGGCATCGCATGTCAAATTGGAGAAGCCGTTTGCAAAGTCAAGGACTTTACTGAGGCCTGATAGCCAGCTGATGAGGGATTTCGAGGCTGTGACGTCACCGCAATAGCCTTGCTGATAGATGATAGATAATGTTGGTGGATTTGGGAGCTTTCTGTTGCAATTATTTTTATCATAGTTTTATTCTACGTGTTTTGTCTCGCGTCCCCTTGCCTCTTGGTAATTGAGGGGCGAGTTCGTATCTCCCTCTCCCATTCTGCCTCTCCCATGTCCAGACCATCATTTAGCGCCTTAGCTGAGTTGCAAGAGAAGGCCATCATCCGTCTTGTACCACGTCATTCTCAAAATGTCTACTGCTCCAGCAACCGTTGACGCAGCTGAAGATGGCGAGCTCATGGATATGGAACCACCAGTAGAGTCGTCCACTGCTGATGATAGTACTGGAGAGACTATACCTGAAGTATCGCAGGAGAGGGTTGAACCAGATGCTGTGATATTCGAACCTGTCGTGCAAGTTGTCCTAAAGGAAGAAGCTGTCGATCATCTCATGGAGGCTGCGCCATCTGCCGTGGAACAATCTGGTCAAGCTCCAAAAGCTGAATCGGTCATGGGAGAGCCAGTGATGCAGCGCTCGCTTGAGGTGCCAGCGGTTGCGGCGGATGAACAAGAGCAGTCGAACCAGACAACAGTTGAAAATTGTAATGATACGCCATTCATTCTGACTCTTGCTCTAATTACTTAATTAGCCCCACATCCTCCACACATGCCATTTTCTGGATTTCCAGCAATACCCAGGGATCTTACCCCACAGTCTGTGGAAAGGACGGTTGAGGAGATTGGAGGTGACAACGGGGAGGCCGCGATTGTAGCGGGGATGAAAAGGACGCGCGACGATGAATCAGGAAAGTTGGATGCAGACGACGCGTCGTCAACGTCACTTCCAAAGGTGCCAGAAAAAGCAAAGAGTGCGGGGACGGTTTCTGTGGACAATGCTGCATTGGAGAGGATTCCTGAGAGCATTCAGCAAAAATGCTTAGGTACAAGGCGCAAATATCTATTCAGTTTACTGACATAAGCTTATAAAGGATCTGTCTTGTACACTGGCGCTCACTCTCGCGATAAGATGTCGGATAGGGCTCAAGATACTCGACTTTTCCTTCTCCCTCGATTTCATACATCGCATCTGTATTGCACTATTGACGTACGGATTCCTGCAGAGTATCTTCTTTTCGCTGAAAATATTGCCTTGAAAAATCAGGCTTTGTGGGGAACTGATGTGTATACAGATGATTCGGACATTGTCTCCAGTAAGTTTCCCAAAAACCATCTGAAGTTTAAACTTCTTCTAGTACTAGTGCATTCTGGCCATTATCGACCAATTGATTCACCGACGGTTCCTGATCTTGAGGAAGCAAAGGTACCGGATGTTGCAACACGTATGGAAGAGGATCCTAATACAAGCGACGTTAAGCTGCAGAACGATTCCAAAGTCCCCATCTCTCCTCACACGAAAAAGCCCACTTTTGGAGCTAAACCCTCACCTTTACCCATCCGTACTCTACCTCCCACCCCCGATCACCCTTACCAAGCCAAACGCGATCCTTTCAATTCTCGTCTGCCCGACCACGATCTCTGCGTCACCCTCCGCATCCTTCCACGACTGACTCGGTACACCGGAAGCGCGCGATTTGGCGTTTCGTCTCGAGGTTGGGGATGCAGTCATGATGGCGAAAGTATTAGGGTAGAGAGGATTGAGGTGGTGCCAAGAGGATCTGTTGGAAGAATGGGGAGGAAGAAGGGAACATTGGAATGGGCGACTTTAGGGTTGATTGGAAGACGGGAGGAAGTGGGGCGGTTACCGATCGAGTTTGACGAGAAACCAGCCGTGGTGGTGCCTGATGAGAAGATGGAGGGGAGAAGGGCGAAGAAGGCAAAGGTGCCTTCTAAGAGTTCTAAATTGGTAGCCACGAAAAAAGTACCACCAAAGTTGATGGAAGACAGCGTAACCGTTGTTTTTTCGCCATATGGTGGTCATGCATGGTAACATGTTTCCCTCGGTATCCTTGTCTTCATCCTGTTGATTTCTCATTATGCTGACATTACGCTTTGCTTTTGTTTTTCAGTATAAAGTATCAGCCATCCAGTTTTACGGAATGGCCAGAACATCTTCGCGAAACTCTCCGGGATATCAAGGCTTTAAAAGTATTGGACATGCCTGAAAGTAAACTGGCGGAGCTTGTCAAACCTTTTGAAGAAACCACACGAATGACTTTATCTGACCTAGCATCCATGGAAAAGCTTCCGTATTGGCAACTACGAATGAAAAAAGAGGTTTTGCATATTGAGACTGCCGATGGGAAAAGGTATGGGCGTTACTATACATATAGGTGTTTCTCTGACAGTTTTTACAGCTACGAAGTATCATCCTTGGAGTCCATTGAATCACCAACAAAGTATTGTCTTAAACGTTTCGCAAAGCCCTCCGTGGCCGCCAGCACCAGAGAGTGCATTCCTGAACCACCAGGATCATCCAAGTTGGCGGCCGGTGAATCCCCCCAAGAATTCAGCGCAAGTGACATAGTTTGGAAACCCGCTACGGTTGAGATCTCGTCTCTGACGTTGCGTGCAGTCCGTTTCTTTTGGAGACGACGCACACCACATCCTTTGTAAACAAATGAATTGACAATTTGCATAAAAACAATAATAAAAGCTGAGAGATGACCTTTTATGCTAAAAAGTCTTTCAACTGGAGGTCTTTGTTTGACCTTGCTGGTGACAAAGAAAGCAGTGCAAAGTCGTTCTCGTCGCCCGTACTCGATGATGCAGCTGCAATTCTTCGGAACTTGAACAGCGAGGAGAGCGTTAGGCCCATGCTGGTTTGTGTCTAGGATGCTTGAGGATCATCTGTTACTATCTGTTCATCCCATAAACATTTTCATGCAGCATGGTGTCCTGGGCGTCAAGATTCGATCGGCATGTCTGATTCAGTACGATTGTAAGATGCTTTGAATTCGCAATTTTCGGCTCATCCGCTAATTGCAGCCGTTCTCCATACCAATACCAACACCTTCTGCGCAATCTCTGTGAGGAGCATAACAAGACGAACAAGAGTCGTTCAAAATATTGAGGGAACTTTGAAATGGGATCAGATCAAACATTTTCCTGTGCCAGTAGGGTCCTTTCTTCGCTTTGGTTTGCTGCGTTCTGTTTTGCAGGTCAATTCCATGGACGAGATCTTCTGAAGCATTGTTTAGATTGTAAGAAATAGACGGCATCCATACAATCTTATAAAGATAGTATTACATTCGTTTGAGGCGAATAATCCCGATCATTTGACAGAACTTGGGTCAGTCTCGTTTCATATGCATGATGTGATGAAGGTGAGAATTCCTAACATATATTGATATTACAACCTTTTCTGATTCTGTATTTATCTCATTTTTTCTAGGCAAGCCCTATCGCAGGCACGTATGATCTTTGGAATGAGAACGTTCAAGTTGGAGATATTGATATGGAGCTGACATTCAATTACGGTCGATTCGGATATGGATATTCCTATCAGGTACCAATATATTCAACTGAAGTTTCAAACAACATTATCGCTATTCCTTTTTTTTTTTGCTTACGCCTTTCATAGCTAGAAGAAGAAGACGCCACTGCCGAAGAAGTCGTCCAATATTCGCTTCTCCCTCGGATTATTCCTCCCCGCGATCAACGCGAACCTGATGAAGCCGTCATGGTTGTTTGCGCAACACCGCATCCGAAATTCATTCCGTTCAAGGAAGTTGTGCATCTTTCATATGGAAAAGAAATAAAGGAAGTTCTGGAGGAAGCGTCGGAGCATGCTTATAAGCCGAGCGCGCTGGTGAAGGAGATGGGGTCTTTTGAAAAAATTAGGGATACAGTGGGTTCTCTAAACACGATGCGTTGGATTAATTATTGTAAAGTACTATTCAATGTCAGATAGGGTGTCGAGGTTAACTTACCTCAGAAATTATCTCACGACGTCAACTAATGTAAGTAACATCAATGCCTCATTACTTTTTTTACATTCACCTTTAATATTTCTCAATATCACTAACATCTCGCATTCTTACTCTCTGCGTTGCTATTCCAGCAACAAGAAACAATGGTCCCCAAATCCGATAAAGAAGAGCAAGACCAGTTCCCAGCAAAATCCTACACTCAATTCGCCGTCCCAATATCAGCTCTAAAATCAGACGGAACGATCATCCAACCCCCAAATAGCTCGATAATAGGCAATGCCCCCTCAAGTAACACCAGAAACATCACACAAAGGGCGGGACGGAGTAATACAATTGCGAGTACGGCGACTTCATCATTCACGTCGCAACCGCAGAACGTGAGGGGTAAAGTGGATTACTTTGATGGCGATGACGAATAATTTGTGCAAAAAAAAGTAGAATAAAATGTTGTATCAGATTCCTTTATATACGCACTTATCTATCCAAAATTCTATTTAATTCCTGAATTGACGTTACTTTCTCCCGCACCTTCCCCAACTCCTCCCCCTTCTTCATCTCATAAGCATCGACCTTAAGCCACTCCGTTATCGAATACGTCCGAACATTCTGTTTAGAGAGTATAGGGAGAAGCGTCTCGGATCCACCAAAAGATGTTTTTGCAGGTTGAACCTCCGTATCTTGCAACACGCATTCGCCAGTCTCAAATGCATCGTACATGGTTGCGGCGACTACACCTGTTGGGCCACGTTTAAGCCAGCCGCTTACGTAAAGATTGGGATACGGGGTTCGCTGATTTTGGTAGTGGGGGTAAGTGGGATAACCGAGAAAAGATTGAATCATATGGGGATTGAAAGGGGGAAAAAAAAGACCGAATTAAATGTAACGGCGTAGAACCAAAGAAATAGACTGATTCCGAAATCCGCAGGACAAATAATTACCTCATCCTTATACACCCTTCCCAATTTATTCAACACTACATGCCTCGCATTGTCAAACGGAACTCCAGGAATCGCCACACACTGATACCCAATACTCCTCACAACAACCCCACACGGTATCACTCGTTCCACTTTCTCATCTAACTCGCCATTTGGTCTAACATTGAACGCTGCACTCGTCAACATATCCCCCCCTTCAAATCGCGCAGGAGTATGCCAGAAATCTAAATGCCATTCACGCGATGCCGCAGGTGGTGATCCCGCGCCGTACTTTGCAAGCATCTCCAAAACTCTTTTCTTTGATCGGTCAAGGGTGGATGGTGCAGAGGCGTGAGAAGCTTCAAAGGCGGAGAGGGAGGAGTTGATGAGAGGCCAGGGGGCGGAGAGAAGGGTTTGTGGTAGGTGAAGCATTTCGCGAAGTTCTTTGGCGGTCATAGCGATCTACATGCTTAATGTTAATCTTTTGGTTCGGGTATCTTATACGTACGTGTTGTGGACCTCGCCGTCCGACGATATGTACTCTTTTGATTCGACTTCTGCTGAGCGCCTCAAGTACGGGAGTTGGAGTTTCGGTTTTTCTCAGTAAATCCACAGGGCTGATGAGCATCCTATAGGCAGAGACGAGACGAATCAATACAATGATATTCAAGTAACAAAAGAGTGGGATGCAAAATTAAAAAGTCTGGTGATTGAAAGAAGTAAAGAAAAGGTTTGCGCGCCATCGAAATCATCAAATGCCTACCTCGCAACGTCTAAAGCCACATTCCCCTGACCTACCACAACTGCCGTATCTGAACTCTCTAAATCCACTGGACACGCTTCACATCCAAACATCCCATTATACCAATCCACGATCGCCTGCGCCCCAACAACACCCTTTAAATCCTCTCCGGGCACACCCAATTTCCTATCTAGCGCAGCCCCGTAAGAGAGTACAACACGATGATAGTGGTCAAATAAATCATGGAGTTGGATATGTTTTCCAATGTCGATGGCGCCGATGAATGTCACGCGGGGATCTTGAAGGGTTTTTTGAAATTTGTGGATTACGTTCTTTGGGAGCAGTGAGTGTCCGGTATAAACACGAAGTTTCTTGGTACCTTTGCTTCGGGATGGTCAGGGGCAATACCGTACCGGATGAGTCCGTAAGGCACTGGAAGTTTGTCGAGGACGTCGATATGGACGTTTGGAATCTTTAAAAGCTTTTGGACGGTATACAAGCCGGCTTATGCATATAAAGTGAGATTAGAGATGCATCCTGTAGCAAACCTCGAGACTATGATGCCCTCTCACCTGGTCCAGCTCCCACGACGCAGATACGATTCAACGGCGTCGTCAACATGAAAGAATGCAAAAGCTGACAAGTTCTTGTTGCGCAAAACCCCCTTGCTGGAATCCGAGGTCAGCAACCAACGAGGTTGAAGAGAATTCGACTACACAACAACCTCCAACCTGTGCCATCTATAAAGCAAACATTCATCAAGCGTCCCCTTTCACTTCATTCAAAACCTTTTCCGAATCGTCATCAAGTTCATACAACATGTGTAAGTGCATTGGTGGTGGATGTGGTGTCGGTGTGCTGGTATTGTTGACACTTTTTCATGTCCCGCAGGCAAACACATCCTCAACGCACAGGTAAGTTGACAGGACGCTTGTCTAAATCTTTTACTGCAGCGGCTGCTTATGAGTTATAAGTTTGCTTACTTTCTTAATTTGAATAGGTCAGTGTCCGAGCACCCTGCTGCAAGAAATGGTTCGACTGTCCAGAATGTCATGGTGAAAGCTCTGATCATGAATTAAGGTAATCCCTAACTTGCTACCTTATACCTTAACAGTTTTCATTCACGTCTTCATGCCCTTTTATAACTAACTATTTATTTCACCTACGTTTAGAAAAACATTGGAAATGGTAAGTGCAGAAGCATTTAACGGATGCTTGTGATTACGTTATCATTTTTCCTGTGTTCTCACGACGATAAACTTGAAGGTGTTTGCTTGCAAAAAGTGCAAAAAGGTGTTTCGGAAAGATGTCGGGAATTACGAGGAATCCGACGAGTACTGTCCGCACTGCGACAACAAATACGTTTTGGACGCAAAGACACCGCAAATGGTAAAGGCTTCATTCCCTTTTTATTCTTTATACCTTTTAGCCTATTTTTTCTGCTTCTTTTTGTTTACATTGATATTTTGCTTCGGAAATCTATCCATTTTTATAAATCGAAATTATTAGGCTATCGGAATGAAGGAGAAGATCCTCGTATGTTGAAAGACTTCAGATCTCGTGCAAAGGAGCTTCTTGAGGAAGACTTCATGAGTGATCGTCTCGGATAGACTTGCTTAACGGTCGAACTTATTTCTTTGCGCTAAAAGCACTGCATCCACCTAGCTTTGTCGTTAACTAGCGTTTAAATAGATGGAGTCCACAGTTGTGCCAAGAATTTGGGTCGGAATAAATGTACATTTAGTAATTTATCACACTTTGTGCTGTTTTGATTTCGTTTGAAGTTTTGTTTAAATATGCTAAATTAATAAGAGGATAAGTATTAAAATTTTATTAATTCTATTGCATTCAACTTTCATATACTAATATTCCTCCACATAATTGTAAAAGAGCGTTAGAGGCTGAGGACTAATGAGGTACAATGATTGACGACCGGCGCCAAGAACTGGGAACGATAAGGCGAATGTATGACCGTCAACAGCAAAAAGGAAAAGAGGAAAGAAATGTCAATGTGAACAGCCTACACCCTGTTGGTGACTGGACGTTCTTGCTCTCAGCCTGAGTCGCCTGAAGATAATCTTCTCTAATTTCCGGAGGATCTTCCATCGAAACTCGTTGTTTACCAATATCTTCAGTAATCTAAAAACCAGTTAAAACCAATTAAAAAAAAGTTATTAATTAAAGAAGGAAGGCAAACCTGAAACTTTGCTTCCTTGTAGATTTCTTTTGATGGGAGCACCATTGTCATCAAGAAGTCAACGACAAGGGAAGCGACCTTCAAGAGCGCGAACGATGCGACAAGGTTGGTAAGAAGAGCCATGAATGAGAATGCGCCGATTTGCCCACTTTGCGCGAAAATGAGGTACACGCCTATTGCGATGACAAAAATAATAAAATGCTGAGTAAATGCTCCTGATTAATATCTACGAACCATGGCGGTTAAGGACGGTGACGGTTCCGTTGCTGTTGTAGATGGTCTGGAGAGCCTTGTATTCGGTGTTTGTAACTTGATAGAAAATATGAGATGAAGGTACAGGTATGGGGTTACCTTGCGCCGGAAAGTACTTGTATTTCAAAGAAACACTATACGGATCTCTGATCCACTTTCGCGATTTTGGTAACTAATCAAGACTAAATAAAGTTAGATATCATTATCTGGGAAGTTATTCTACAATCTTACACGAAACAACAACTCCCGCACTTCTCTGAGTCTCATTCACTCCAGCTCCAGGGGCGCCGGAAACCTTACCCAAATCAATATTCGCGGCTGTTAGAATATCACTAATAGCCAGAACGTCGCCATTGATTCTTTTCTTTCTGTTGTCTTCATGATACTTCTCATCATAATTCGCTAACTCCTTTCCACTCGTATCATATAATTTCCCAACCATATCGTTCCCTGAAGCGCGACAGGCGAATCGACTGCACTTCTTGCCGTATGATCGATAAGCAGTGTCATTTTTTCGACATGAGGGATATAATACGTGGACCTGGAAATGAAACTCGCGTTGGGGCTGCCAAAGGGCGTGCAGGAGTAGTCGGGGGTTGTGCTCAAGTATGGAAATGTACTGCTTGAACAGTTTAGAGTTGGTGCAGGGTAGGTTGTGATTGTGACGCGAGTAGTGATGAAGATGCTATTGTCACTGGCTTCCGGGAATACAGCTTCCCTCTCAGTCCTGATTATGATTAGATTTATATATCTTTAGATGAACATCTCACCAAAATAGGCAACCACCGGAAGTTTCATTGCAGAAACTGGGAATTGGGGATGAGGCGACAGCGGAAGTGTTTAACTGCAGTTGAGTCCGAATGGATCCATTGACAACGGGAAACTAGTGCAGAGTTTTACAATTTATGATGTCAGAATGTGAATACCTTGGCAACGTAAAGTGTCTTGGTAATGATCTCGTACAAGATGTCTGGAGAGGAAAGTGATCGGTAAGATTCCAGTATTAAACACTAATTGTTCTAATAAAAACAAAGTAGCATTTACACGCAAAGATGCCGATCTCCAATGAGTAATGGAAGAGTCCGAGACGCCAATCGCGGATGTTGACAGTTTTCAGCGTCTGCATAGTAAAAGAGATTAAAAGATCATCAATGCCATATGAAGTATTTCTCTACCAACCTGGTATGCCAGGACATGATTCCAACTAGGTAGGTGGAAAAAGAGTACGAAGTCAGTATTTTATGCAGCAAAGTTATTCAGAAGCGAATTAAGCGCGATATCAATGATGCACTCACTTGACCATTTCGAGTTGAAAGTCTGCAGATGTAGACTTCGGTGTTGGAGGCAGTGACGATTGACGCACGAAGGACAAGTTCAATGACGCACGAAGGACAAGTTCCTAATTCTTCTATGACAATTCCCTATCATGCATTAGTTACGAGGAACAATAAAAAAGCGTGATAAAAAGTCTGTTAAATGTATTTATTCTGTAATGCAAAAATATGCACCATTCGTACAGCCAGCAGATGTGAAATGCCCCAAACAGATTATGTTTAAGGTAATTAAATCTTCAGAACAAGTTTTCCCAGAGTGCCGCGACCTACAGGGCAAAGTAATGGATGAATTAGCATCAATAAAAAAAATAAAATGGGATCAAAGATTGCGCAAGTAAAAAAGTAATACCTTCAAGATCACGCTGGGCAGAGGCAGTATCTTTGAGGTCATAGATTTTGTGGATGTGAAGGTTGAGCTTACTGGCCTTTACAAGATCGAGAAGCGGGGTGATGACTAAAAAATGTGTAAGATTTAGTAACATATTAACCAAATAATACTTACGGAACTCAAAATCCTTCTCATCCTTCATCAGCTCGAAAAGCGACGGGCGCATAAGCTTAACCGCTCTTGGAACAAGCTTCATGATATCAACATCAGGCACCTTGCCCGAAGCGTTTCCGAACGACGCAAGTGTCCGAGCCTCCTGAGACTCGCCAGAGAAGATTCAAATGTTGTCTTTCCAACTCCGTCGTAAACCACATGAACGCCTTCACCATTAGTGATGCGCTTCACCTCCGTTGCAACATCCTGAGAGGTATAGAGGATGACTTCGTCACAGCCTTGAGGTGAGTTAGTATCGTGCTGAAGCCGGCTTTGATATCTCACCAGCTTCCTTGGCACCTTTGCCTTTTCTGGAGTAGATGTTGTGCCAATGACAAAGGCACCAAGGTGCTTTGCGACTTGACTGAGGAGCAATCCCGTTCCTCCGGCAGCAGCCTTATAAAAATAGGTAAATACATACAATAGAACAACTTTCCTCGCGAAGAGGTAAAACTTACGTGGACCAAGACATAGTCACCCTTTTTCACTTCATATGCCATCTTTGTCAAGCTCATCACAGTTGCGCCTTTTGTAAGAAAAAATATTGTAGTAAAGAGAGGCAGTAAGATAGATTTGGTATCAGCTTGATTACAGCACATATAGGTGGTTTAAGTTTGAATTATATACCTTGCAATAAAAGAGCCGCACCCTTCTCCATAGACAGATTCTCCGGAAGATGAATTGTAAATGCTAAAAGTCCAATAAATACAAAACGTAGGGCAAGAGTACTAAAACTCACCAGCAGGTGCAACATTGTACTCTGCACAACTTCCGGCTGCCATGTAGGCAACGCGGTCGCCTACCTTGAACTTGGTCACCTGTGATAATTGGAAAAACGCAGTGAGTTTGATCAAGACTATAGAGCAAAATGTTTACTTACTCCCTCTCCAACGGCCTCAACAGTACCAGAAGCTTCCCTAGAAAAATTCAACTGTTAACTTGGGAGAAACGCGAAGAGTAACCAAAATCGCAGTGAGAACTCACCTTCCGGGGATGAAAGGATGGGCAACCTTGTAAAGCCCGGAACGATGGTAAGTGTCAATAAAGTTAACACCAACAAAAGCATTCTTGACTAGTATGTATCCGGGTGAAGGGGTAGGCTTGGGGGCCGTTCCGAAGGTTATGACCTCAGGCCCACCACTGGTAGGATAAAGGACAGCGTTCATTGTAGCCATAGTTCTTGATCTGTGAAATGCGAGTGTAGAAGGTGCGTTTGATGGGAATGTAACGAAGGATGAGGATGCGGAATGCGCAGATAACGATGTCGTAGTCGTTCGTCGAGTGATGATGGTTCTTTTTGCAGCAAACCTCAGAAACATCAAGACTTTAAGGTGCAACTTGCTGACAAACTCAAGCCATGCAAAAAGACGCAATCCCGAAGATTCCGAGGATTGCACCAACGCTGCATGGTTTATCATAAAAAAGTGTTTAGCTGGAGTTGGAGCGATGCCCTACGAAGCAGGCCGTTGCTGTTACGGCATTGGTGCTGAACGGCTTCTAGTTGTAAGCCTATAAGCTCCTACACTTTTCCGTCGTTAAGAAGATGCTTCAAAAGAAATCGTAGCGCAGCTGGCAGACAGTTTATTACTTGAGTCATTCAGTTTTCCAGCTGAAGAACACAACATTGAGAGACAGGGTATGGTGGCGGTGCGAGGACAAGTGAGCACGGGAAAGGTTCAAGCCAAACTTAGTGAGACTTTTTAATCTCCTTAACATCTTGCGAAAGGTTCCAAACAGTGGTCTTCAACTCAAGGTGCGACAGGTGAACATCGTCCTTTTGGTATAACGCGTTAACATATATAAGTATCCAAAGGAAGAAAACATGAGGGAAAAAAACGAAGAAATAAGTGAAACGACGGTTAAAGACTGCTGTAAACGAAGATAATACTCACGATGACCTTGAGCAATTCATTCCTAAGTTTCTCTAACTCATCCTTAGTAGCCGATCGCTTGGCCACCACCTTCAAATCCTTCTCAACGACTTCAATCTTCTTGGTATGACTTTGTAGCTTGTTGGTGGACTTCTGAAGGTCTTCAACACTGGCCAGAAGGGATTGAGATGAGCTCTGGTAGTCATCAAGCAGGTAGACGTAAGCAGCTCCTCCAGCCAGAGATACACCCAGAAGGAATCCAAAGAAGCTGATGTTATGATGCAAGAGGGTGAGCGTGAGTGCAATGCTTTTATCCAGTGTCCAGATCTGAAAGTTTGCAGCGAGCCTTCTATGAGTGCTCCAGCGATACACACCTTCCCTTAATGAATCCAGGACCGCGGGGTGTAGGAGGAGGAGCAGGAGCAGAACTACTCGCTGGAAATGGTCCTGATGTTAGCCATCTCCGCATCGCAGGTGTCCTCGGCAGCAAGGCTCGTCCCAACATCCTTTGAGAATTGAATTTGAGGCTTCTGAGCAAATTATCAAAAGGACTGTGATGTTGCGAAAGGTGGTCTTCGTGGATGGATGCGGTCACCCAACCGGCACCGCACTTGCCGATGCTGCTTCTAGGGCCATGGGAAGGAAATATGGGATGGCATCACCTTGCATTATGACTTCCAGAACGATCCGGTCGTCGTCTTCGGCAAGATCTTCAAAGGAGCCTTCAAAAAAGGCAGAGGACGCAATACCAGACAATGCAGCGCCCTCTCCTTCCACACAAGCCGTTCCAACAGCATCCTCGAAAGAGCCAGAAAAACCGCTGTTGGATACTTCCATCACTTCGCCAAACTCCACCACAGGTGCGGTTGACACTGATGGATCCAAACGCGAAGCTCCCGGTGAGGGAAAAGTACCAAGGGAGGATGCAGTCCGGACAGCGATGAAGAATGCGCAAGCGGCTGCGGGATTTATGAATAATATGATTGTTTCCTCAGAGTCTGCAGAAAAGAGCGCGACGAAAAAGCCTAAAAAGTCGCAATCTGAAGCTAAAGTAGAAGAAAAGACTGGATCATCAAGGTGGCAGACGACCGTCAAGCGCGGGGTTCCGGTAATTATAATTTCTCTTTAAAGGCCTCTAATGTGATGTACTTCATCAGTCCTTTGCAGACTACATTTCTTTGAAGGAACTAGTGGACGCGCGGAATCCTATATTGGGGAACTTGAATCAGCGACTTAGTCCTGTAGAGGCATCAGTAGTTCCCTTACATGATCCAAGTTTCCCGTAAGTCAGTCTATCAACCATTCGGATTTTTGACGTTTTATTTCAGTTACCCCTATCACCCAGCCACAGCCGATTCTCTACGAAGTACCCTGACAGCTTTGATAAATATAGACCTCTTGCCATATATGAGTCGTATACCCATGACATCCTCCGGCCTCATTATGCTTGCTAGCCCTTTTGAAGGCTCCGAGATATATCTCAGGAAGATGGTAGAGTCAGTTATCGCAGAACTCTCAAGAAATCAGTCGTCCTCACCATCACGGGCTTCGGGTATCTTATTCGCGAGTGTATCCAACCACGACCTCTTTCCGCGCCTTAGCGGATATGATATGGTGTCGGCACCGCCGCTTAAACCTGGAAGCATTGATCCCGCTGAGGGTACTTTCTTCTCAGGAAGAAGCGGGGGAAACGGAAGGCGCACTGCCAAGTCTGGGTCTCCTATCGGAGCTTTTGGATTAGTGGTTGAAGTGCAACGGCCTTCTGGAACTAAGGCTGAAGACGAGCCGACAGCTGAGGATATCCCACAAATACCCTATCGTAAGTTTTGCCAGTTGTATGTAAAACTTATACTTTCCGCTTTTTAGCCTGGGGTATGAATTACCTTAGCCCTAGCGGTCACTTGATGTCGCTCATGTCCAACCGAATTCAACCCGATAATACCGCGAACTCACCGAAGCCCAAGAACTCGTAACCAATACCCTCGAAAATTTCTTTAAAGCGGTATCCTCCCAGGCGAATGGCCGTCCCGCCGTAATTTTTTATGAGGATCTGAACTACTTCTTCAAGCACCACACCTTAACCCCAAACAGACCGCCTCCGTGCTCCATTCCTGCATTGCTAACGCGCGAAGGAAATCTCCAATCGTCATCGTGGCACCATCTACTCCAACCTTCAAATATCCTATACCAAAAGGTGGACAGCCTGTCACTGGCATTGCAGCACTTTTGCAGCAATTCAGTGGAGAAGCTGATTTTGGAAATGCTGGAGAAGCGGACGAGCGTGGAGGGGCCCGGGCGAACCGCCCGGGAGTGGTGAGGGACCTCCAGGCCCTTCAACACCCGGCCCCGCGGCCTCACGAAGCGTTCGCCAAAACTTCGCTTTGATACCCACTTGACGATGTACTTGGAGTTGCTACAATTCCTGTCTATCCGCCGGTCCAAGATGGCGCTGCTACTGTGAAGAAGTTTAGACAACTGCTGAGGAGGGATCGGAAGGTTATTTACCGGAAGGCAAATCTTCGGGAAATTGAGGTTGTGTGGAAGTCGCTTGCCACTGCATCAAATTCTTCGATACCGTCTACCTCAGCTCCTATTGTTTCCACGGCTCTGGGTGCGAATCTTGGACCGTCTAACGTGATTTTCCCTTCATTCCATGATGCGGGAGTTATCAAGGCATTGGAGGAAGCTTCCGGGGAGAATGCAGGTATTGCTGGTGTGAGGGGTGGTGGACTTCTTCCATCTGTACTGGATCATCGGTTATTATCTCCGATGGAAGTTGAAAGGCTGGTCACATACATTATTGGAGTTAGCGGGAAAAGGAGCGCTGCAAAAGTAGGAGGAGACTCAGTTGCAGCATTAGCACCAAGTATACTTCCTGAAGACGTGGCGTCTGGAATGAGAATCTTTACGTCCGGTCTTGCCGCAGCAAATGCCGTTCAGGCGGGCCTTGAGGTGGGGAACCGTTAAAGTCAATGACAATTAATTTGAATATCAGTTTGCTGGAATTTTTGCCAACCCTCGGGACCAACTCAATCTTACGAAACATGAGCAACGCCTTCTTGATCAATGCCTTGTTAAGCCAGAGAAGATGTCGACGAAATTTGGAAATATTGGAGGTCTTGCTAAGACTAAGGATGTAATCAATGAGCTCATTAGATTGCCTTTGCTAAAGCCGGAGTTATTTTCTTTCGGTGGTGAGTTGATGAATTTGTTGTTTACTTTGTGAGCACTATTCTAATTATGCTTGTATTATATATATAAAGTCTTGAAACAAAGCACCACTGGAATCCTTCTTTTTTGGACCTCCTGGAACGGGAAAGACTATGTTGGCACGTGCAGTCGCAGCAGAGTCAGGTATTATTTTGCTTTTTTTGTGTATATTTTGTTGGGGCATTTCTTAACACTATTCGTCCATCATAAACTTTATACTAAATTATTCTTCGTAGGTGCGAACTTTTTGAACGTTCAAATGTCAAGTGTCCAAAGCATGTGGGTGGGAGAAAACGAGAAGAACGTCAAAGCTTTGTTCAGTCTTGCACGAAAACTCCGGCCTTGTGTCATTTTTGTTGACGAGATTGATGCATTGCTGAAGGTTCGACAACGGTCAAACCCTTCTTGGGTTACAAACACCATTAACGAATGGATGTTAGAGGTGCGTTTGTGCTTAGGCTTATTTACCTGGACGCTCTACTCAAAATGATGCTATTTTTCACCTAGTTTTTTGATTCTAACATTTTTCATATTTAGTGGGATGGAATCCAGTCAGAGAACGGAAAAGGAGTCATCGTCGTTGGTGCCACCAACCGTCCTTTTGATCTTGATGAAGCTGTCCTTCGACGTCTTCCCCGCCGCATTCTGGTGGATCTCCCTGGCACAGAAGAACGTAAAGATATTCTCGGAATTCTATTACGCGAAGAGAACGTCGTATACACCGCCACAGATGGCTCCCACTCCGCATCTTCCCGCGAAAAGACCCTTATTGAACTCGCCGAAGCCACTAAGGGTTACAGCGGTTCTGACCTCAAGAACCTCTGCATCGCTGCGGCATTAAGAGCCGTGCGATCCCAATATGGGTCCATGTTTTCAACAACGCCTGCAGCGACACCAAGCACAGCACCACAATCGCGAGTGATTTTAAAGGATGATTTCTTTGCTGCTATTGAGACTGGGGAAGTTGTGCCGTCGTTGAATGAGAAGAATGAGCTCATGAAACAGCTTGTGGAATGGGATAAAATGTATGGGACGGCTTCTGGGGGGTATAATAAGGGTACAGATGGGTGGGGATTTGCACTTTGATGCGCGTTGTTTTGTTCCTTATTTTTCTTGCACGCACTCTGGATATAATAATAGCGCAGACCAATGCATTTCTATTAAAAAGGAAGACACTTCTTCACCAGATATATTTTATACACACAATCATGCCCATTTGTACAATATCGTTAAGACCTTAACGATTGCCCTTCATGTGTACTTTTAATTAAAAAAGTCATCTTCCCAATCGATGGAACCCATTCTTTTTTCTGAACGTCCTGCATCATCTTTTTCCGCCAGACTTTTGGGTGATGTTGACTTTGAGACATCCTCAACGGAATTTGGCACAAGTGATACTTCAGCCATCAATGCATCAAGCTCTTGCGTGATTTTGTCGTCGTTATAGGCTAAATCTTTATCTTGTGCCTCATCTTGTGATGGTGACTGATCTTCAAAAACGATGGCTTCCGGCCTAGCGACGTTGCTGTGAGATCCTTCATCATCAGCCGTATTATGGGGTAAAGTGAGGGACGTAGGGTTCTCTACTTCTGCGAGGAGCTCGTCAAGATCTTTTGCGAGAAGCGAATCCAACGTCCCGCCCACTGCGATGTCTGTGTTCCCGGCAAGAATTTGATCGTCTGAGTGTTCGGTAAAATCTTTGAAGGGCGTGTTCTCCATGACGTGTTCCTCAGTAAATTGGTTTGAGTGTGAAGGATTGCCCTCTTCTAGGTGCCTAGAATCTGTTGACGCGGTATTGAAATCTTCTGCGATACTTGATTTGCTGTGTCGCACTTCAACGAGACTTTCTCTTAATGCGATAACCTCATCAATATTTCCCTCCTCGAATGCCGGTGCAGCTTCCTCATTTTCATGGAATTCTCCCGCAGCCGCAACATCCTCCTCATTCATAGCTCCCGTCATGTCCTCAACTGACTTCGGCGATTCGTTCAAATGGCTATAGTCATCGTCATAATATGCTGCAGCCTCATCCACATATTCTTCCGCTGCGGGTATGGCGTCTGCAACAATTGAGACCAGACTAGCCTTTTTTAAACTCTCATGTGATGTCATTGTGTTATCAAAAAATGACTCAATATCTTCAAAGGCGGTGATGCCTTCCTGCAAAGAGATCTCATTGTTTGTGATAGAAACTTCATCCGCTCCTTGTGATTGCTGAAGGTAGTTGTGTTCTGCCTCAGCGTCAGCGGCTTCCCTTTGATAAATTCCCTTCATTTCATCTAAGTTTTCACCATTCGTTTTAGCAGGTTCATATCGATCTTCGTACTCTGGCGCGTCGAGGGCTTGTTGAATATCAGGGCCGTTATCAAAGTATTCCTCATTGCTCTCATCTGCGTTTCCGGCCTCAAAGCCTTCAGTCTCTACTTCAGTATGGTGCTCTGGCTCTAGAGCTTTTGATGCTAGACGGTCAACTTCAACGGGTTGAGATGAGGAATCCACCATGTTATCAAAGAATGAGTCCATGTCCTCCAAAGCCTTCTCAGGCGCTTGATTCTCAAGGGACATCAAATTCCTTACATTGTCGATATTTTCCTGTTGAAAGCTCTGAGGAGTTACGTCAGATTGCGAAGCTTGGCGAATTGAAAGACTTTGGCGAGATCCGTTCATATTAGCTTGCCTTAGCAACTCTACATCAGATATCACATTATCATGTGCTGAAGTTTGCTGGACTTCAGCCTCTAATATGCGCCCAACAGCGTCCCCAACAACATCGTCTTGTAGATCATGAAGAGATACAAGAGACGGGAGAGAGATGACGGAGACGCCATTTTTCTCGAAGCTTCTTAAAGATTCTGCTACAGCGATGGCTTCCTGCAGATCCCGCGTTCTTACTTCTTCAGCTTCTATCGATGCCAACGGCTCTTTCACAGCTTGGTTTGACTCAGCACTCGCATCCAGTCTATCGCTTGCAGCAGGGCTACTAGTTTGTATCTGCTCCATATATACCTCTTTCTCAAGTAATTTTGACGACGTGTCAATAGAGTCGTTTGTAAGCTGCTCTTTTGACGCTCGTATCGAAATTTGAGTTTGATCGATAGCGGATACAGTCGAGTCTTCTGGGGATGCCTCGGAGTATTCCTTAAAAAGCTGCTCCTGTGAGGCTTGAGCCGAAGACCGAATTTCTTCACTATTAGAAGTATCCGACTCCTTCGACGGAGTAAACTCTTTGACCGCCGAAGATTCGGTAGATTCTACCTGCTCACCCGAAGGCGTTTTTTTAAGATCTCCTGATATGATGTCCTGTAGAAGGGCATCAAAATCAACTGATTTTGACTTTGCCTCCACTAACATATTTTCATCGTGCTCATCAATCACAATCTCAGGCCCCGCTTCAACGCTTATTCTCCCACCTTCAACTGTTTCCCGTGCAGGTTCAGCAGCCGAATTCTTTAACAATCTCTTCCGCGGCGACGTTGGTTTATACTGGGGAGGCAAAGGCGGCGGCTCAGGCTTTGACCTTGGTCGCGTTAGCCGCTCAAACACCACAGGATCCATCGGTTTCAGCTTCTTTGGTCGTCGTCCGGCCTCAATTGCAGCCCATGCTTTTTCCTGCGTAATAGGAACGTTACGACGACGAGGTCTAGATAAATTTTCTATCCGATCCCAGTCAATAGGACCAATTTTAGTGTGCGCATTACGGACGCTGGGTGGAAGAAGGAGAGGCTCTGTTGGTTTTGGACGCGGAGTGGAGAGTTTTGAGAAGTACTCGAGACGTCGTTGTTCGACAGGGGATGGAGTGGTTGGTTTGGGAGTGTTCCTGAGAGACGGAGCGCTAGATGGACGTTCCTTTTTACTCGCTAATTCATGAGATGCGATGGTTTTCTGTCAACAAAACTTCGTAAGGATACGGCTTCGTTTTTAAACTTAATTATGTGAAATACATTACCTTTACATTATTCCATGCCGCATCTTGAAACAAAATATCAGAGTTGGTATGGATGACCATGGATTCGCTAATCGCAGCACGATAAGGCGGTTTAGTTGTTCTGTCTCCGCGCGTTGCCCTGTCAAAAAAAAAAAAAAAAAAAAAAAGTCAGACACTATAATTGAACTAATTCAATATCGCGGACTTACGATCAATAAGCTGATCTGCCATAGCTTCCACATGTGGCATTCTTTGAAATTCAAAACCTGACCACTTTAACGTTGGATTGTATTTCCCTCCGGCAGACCTTGGCCGAAGCCGTTTTCTCATTGCCTTTGGCGATGCAGATTTTGGCCTTTGCCCTCTTTCTTTTTTATGTGAATTATCATATGCTTCTTCAAGAATTTCCGCTGCAGCTGCCATCGCGGTGACATGAGATTCAGAAGGTGGGCTGTTAGGGTGATTGGAATGTCTAGACTCTGGTCTTCCCGCGTCTGCAAATGACACACGCGAATGACGGCGAACAGTAATTTTATCCGCTGAACAGAAAGCAGACCTTGAGGACAGTTGTTTTGGGGATGTTGGCTTTGAATTGGAAGATTTAATAGATACTTTGGATGCACGCATGTCGGTAGTTGAAAGCAAATCAGTATCTCTCACTGAATCGATTTGATCGCTATAGATAAGCTTACTTCCAGAAATGTCTTTGAGAGAGCCCTCGTGAAGTTGATTTGTAGAACGGGCTCTGCTGTTTGAAACTGATTTTTTAATGAGAGAAATCTGAGATGACACGAGACTGTCCAGAGCTCTCACGCCCAAAGTATTCGTTGAACCCTCTATTTCTTCGCTTGATGCGGTAGCGATAGGGTAGCCAACAACGGAAGGTTCTTCGCATTCATCTAGAATGATTTGAGCAGAGCTTGTGCCTTCATCTGACTGGGTTGCCTCATCAATGCTTGGTTCATCATTAAGTATATCCTGAGATGAGTCGACGTAAGATACTTGAAGATGAGAAGGAAGGAAAGCTTCAGATCCGAGAAGAATGCGGATTCTTTCAAGTTCTTCAAGCTTCTCTTCCAAAGTGTCTTGACCTGAGACCGCATCCATGGTTTCTGGGTCTGGCTCATCATCGTTTTCGGATTCCCAGTCTTCACCCTCATCGACGATAGCGACGTCAATATCGTGAGAGCTTGATCCTTGAAGAAATGCTTCGTCGTATCCTGTTACTTCCTCGCCATCTTCTTCGTTGTATTCTGCTACGTCCGCACCATCTTCTTCGTCAAAGTATTCTCCCCCTCCACCCACTTCCAAATTTCTTCAGAGTTTGAGATCCACTGTTTAGAGCGTCCTCTATCTCAAACTTCCGTTCATTAAATTTATCACCGTCAAGCACGTTAGAGCTATCCTCCAGATTTTGATTACTATTATCCTCGAGTCTTCCATTGATCTTCTCGAATTCATTCTCAGTTTCATCTCTGACTTCCCCAATTTCAGGTATACCCCAGTTGATCCAGAATTCTTTCTTTTCGCAAAAACAATAGAACTTTTGCGAGCCTTATGCCCTCTAAAGACGGCTTGAATCTTTATCGCTGCTTTGGCCTCTTCCTTTTTTTCTCTCTCCGCAAGTTCCGCCGTCTCATCAAATCTGAACTTCTTTCGAGCCTGATGGCCCCGAAATATGGATTGAATTTTGGTTGCGGCTTCAGCTTCAGCTTGTTTCACCTCACCACCTTCTTCCTGTATGAAAAACTCGGGGCTTTCAAGGGGTCCCATCTGCTCAATATCCTCCTTTGGATCGACGTACTCCTCCTTTATAAAGCCATCGTGACTTGCGTAAAGCGAGTCAAGCGACTTTCTCACTTTCCGAGACCCTTCTCGCGGATCATCACCAGAAAGGTCTTTTCGAACCTGATACCCTCGAAATATAGCCTGAATCCGAGAGGCCGCTTTAGACTCATCATGTCTTAAAGATGACTTTCGTGATGTCTGAATAGTTACATCAATCTGTTGACTTAGGGCTCGAAGACTTTCTGTTATGTTGCCAAGACTGGCCCCTTCTGATCTTTGAGTGTCAGAAAGGTCTGCAATCGACTGCTCTAATTCTTCCTCCAGTTTATTCTCCATTTCTGAGTCCATTTTCACCAGAGGAGCAGGTGTGTAGAT
The DNA here is from genome assembly GCA_025449115.1 of Chytridium lagenaria. Classification (NCBI taxonomy): domain Eukaryota; kingdom Fungi; phylum Chytridiomycota; class Chytridiomycetes; order Chytridiales; family Chytridiaceae; genus Chytridium; species Chytridium lagenaria. Next base: position 86,128 of record JAHLKC010000154.1, read on the forward strand.
AGCGCTCATTTTTCTTGCACGGAAGCCCGAAAGGCGGATTGCACTTTGACAGCTGCAGAATCGAAGATGGAGTTTGTGCTCTCATAAGTGCTGGCTATGGATCAATACTAATTTTAGCTTTTGATAACACTGATCAACTTTACAAACCTCGGCGATCATCTGTGTACACGTACTTGTAGTCCTTAAGTGATGGGCCCCATCGCCTGCCGTGATGGCGCGAGCCGCGACGACATGTTTAAATGGGACTGTATGTCGACGGCGTGTGACTATGAACGCCTTTGGTCGATATACGACTCACCCTTTCGTATGTGCCAGAAAGTCGTTGAGATGATAATTTAGAGTTGATCCAGATCGCCATCTAGGATTTACATTCTGCATGTCCTCCAGGAGAAGTCCAAGGCAAGCCAACAGCGAACAACACACGGTTGTAGTAGGTCAGCTGCAGCATTCACGGACCATGCGCTCGCCAATACGTCCGAATATTTTTGTCGCGAAACGCTGTGGATGGAAGTTGTGTCGCCTGGGTTTTGTGTGTGTGGAACGTTGTGACCCTGCCCCAATTCAACGTTCGTGTTAAGACGATCAACTACATCTGGACGACAACGAACGGTTTCGTACGGCCACTTCACATGCAACATCAAGGGAACGGGGGCAGTTTGTATGGGTGAGGAAATGCTCTTAGTGAAGATTGATGCGAGTAATTTGTGTTAAAGCTGCCTTACACAGACCTCCTGCGGGAATGCAGCCACCAGTGATGCAGCGTACCTCATCACCAAACTCCGAGGCTACTGCCCCAAGTGCGTCTAATTCAAATCATCCTCATCAAGGCTACCCACAGTATAATTATGCGGGACCTCTTAATCCTGGCCAGCTGAACTTTCCGGAGCATTCACATCAATATGCACATCAACACCCTCATCAGCATCCGCATCCGCAATCCGCACCTCAACCCATTCCTCAATCTCATCAGCATCCCGTCCACCCAATGCCCATGCATCACTCTCCAGTCCCTGCGCCACATCCACATTTGCAAGGGTCTCCGTCTTTCCACCATGAGCCTGATCGAAAGGGGTCGCTTGCCTCCAATGTGAAGTCAACAGGACAAGCCATGTTTAATAAGTTCTGGAGCCTTGGCCGATCCCTTTCTATGTCTGAAGCATCATTAACAGTCACACATGGAGACGCCCCACCCTCCTACTCGAGGTAATGGGTTCTATATCATCAAAGAGTTAATTCCTTCCTCAAAGCTCGGTGAGGACAGAGTCATCAACCACGAAGTCAGGACCTTTATTTCCTTCTCATTTGCAAGATGTTCCGCTAAAGTCTGGTCCTCTCTTTGGCCTACACAGTACTATTTCGTCAGGGACAGGAACTATATCTTCTTCCGGCAGTCTTTCCTCCAACACTTCGTCGAGGGGAATAATCCGCTCAGGATCTAAGGCCGCAGATGTGCTTAATTATGATCCGGCCAACCCGCCGCTTGTTTTCTCTATCAGAAGGAATGGTTTAAGGTTTTCTTTTCGTTATAACACATGCTGAAGGATTATTAGAAATACCACAATATGCTTTGGTGACTCTCAAGATGTCGCCTTTGCTGTAATATACCCACTGACGGTGAGTAACTTTTTCCTTTTTCATCCTGACTTGCTTCAAGTCCTTCGGAGACTGGGACATTAGGTTGCAGCGGTCAATTAATGGCCCGATACTGTACAAACTTGGAAAGGTTGGCTTGATTACATATCTTTTTGTTTGTTGATCTGCATTTTTTGTAGGCTCTGTTTGGATGGGACATGACGCTCGATTCGCCATCGGATCCTCTAAAATCCATGAAGCTTGTTAAAACAGGCGTTCCATATGAAACGAAACTTGTGGGAGAGGCTATTAAAAAGAGATGCCATAAGTTTGAATTTCAAGGCGTAACGGTAACTTAGTAATGTTGATTATTTCGCTGATGGTTTGTAGTATCAGTGGGATGGAGCTGGCCTTGGAAACAACCTTACGTGTAAGATATCTGGAACAAACAACCTTGTGGCATTGTAAGAAAATTGCTTAAAATATTCCTTGTCGTCTTCTTATTCTTTACAAGAATTCGTCGCCATCCAACCACGTTTTTGTCGGGTGGAGTCATTGAGATCCAACCAGGTAACGTGATTTTCCGTGTTGGTTTGTTGTTTGTACGAATTCTAATATAGTTATGGATTGACTAGGAGGACAAATATGCTCGACCAACTCGTCGCTACTGCGCTTGCGGTTGAAGAGTGGGAAAACGACAACGCAGTGCAGCGTTATTGATAAACGTAGGACTCCTCCCTCCATAGACGGATTTCACATACTTTTTTTATCGTTAAGCACGTACCTTGTAATATTGAAACAATCTTTGGAGAAGGACGCCCATCTCCTCAATCCGCATTTCCACTCTTTTTTCGGCGTTTTGTGTTTTGTTTGTCCCGCCTTGACCATTTATTTCGTCATGGTTTTGCCATAGTAAAAATTGTGTAAACTTTGTGCCCCTTGAAGCCTCTTCTTCGACAGCAAGAGGGATTTTGGGATGTCGACGTCGTCAAGCCTATCGTCATTGTCGGCGAAACTGTCCACCATGGCCGTCTCGGCAAAGAGAAGTCCATTGCTGCGGCTGCCGTTGCAAAAGAAAATCCATGGCTGCTGCTGTTATCGTTCAGGAGCGCTCTGTTGTTTGGAAAGGCAAGGCGGCCGAGATGTCGGCAGACGTTGGTATTAAGGCCAAGGAGGCTTATGCGGCTGCGCGGAAATCGGAGATATATGAGAAAGGGCGACGTACTTTGGTGGAAAGAAAGGTAAGCTTTGATGGTGGATGTGTCGGGTGGTAAACTTACACGATGCTCTGCAGATGGTGACAGGAAGTCGACGGATTCTCTATCCTACCCTGGAATATTTGGGATGCCTCTTCAAGAAGTTCTTGCTCGGACAAAGCAGGATTCTCTGGATGCAACCGTACCCCCAATTGTTTTCCGTTGCGTAGAATACATAAATTCAGCATGTAAGGATACCACTTGTATTTTCAGCTTAGGCTCACCCTTCCTCCTATAGTCTTGACAGAGATTGGACTCTATCGAGTTTCGGGATCATCGACTGAGATCAACTACTTGAAGGGACTCTTCAACATAGGTGGCGATGTTGACCTGTTTGAGCTTCAGCCTGATTGTAACGCTGTTTGCTCAGTATTTAAAGGGTTCTTGAGAGAATGTGAGTCCAACCATTAGATGTTTACAGCCCTAAAGATGACGATAGTGCCGGATCCCATACTCACGAACAAGCTGGCAGCGGACTTTCAGGCTCTATTTCCTGGCGGAGAAGATTCAGGAAGCCTCCCCTCATCACCGACATCCCCTTCCCCCGAAATGGTCATCACTCCGTTACTCGTTTCCAGCATACGTAAATTAACAGCAAAGCTGCCCAAGTCAACGTGGATGTCCTCCGTCTTCTAATGTCTCATCTCGACAAGGTTCAACAACATTCTTCCGAGAATAAGATGACCCTTACAAACTTAGCGGTTATCTTCTCACCGACACTCCAAATTAACAGTTCTTTGTTCAAAGCCTTGATATTGAATTGGGATATTTTGTTACCTGCTGACTCTGGGATATCTGAAGTTTATGAGATTTCCCAACTTCGGCCGCGTACCGTATCCCAATCTCCACAAACAGGACACAAAGTATTCCACCACCCCGACCACCGCTACCCAAAAGTCTGGCCAATTCCGCAGTTCGACGTTCTACTGGTGACAAAGAGCTTTACGTGGACTCAAATCCTTTTGAAACTGATAACCACCAAATTCCTCCTCGTACGGGAGCTCGGAAGCCCGTTTCAGCCGCCCGCAGCATCGACTCAATGATGGAGAGTGCTACACTTCGAGATGACATGCCAAAAGCTTATGCTGATCCTCCTGCACGGGTTTCAAGTCCTCCCATCACACGCTCGAACGTAAACTCAATCGCTGGACAATTTGAAGGTTTACGCTCTGTGAACAATAGCCCTCTTGCTAAGCCTGCGTCGAATGGCTCCATTCGCGTCCCTTTAAAGGGTGGTGACAACTCTAATAGCTCTCCTATCTCCATCCAAACTTCCACAACATCATCCTCCTCAAACTCGTTCTTCACTACCACCTCTGCCTTAAGGCCCCCACCATCAGCATCATCTTCATCATCATCATCATCGCCACGTCCATATTTCCAATCACCTTCATCATCACCATCATCAACATCCGCTGCGTCAACAGCGCCGCGTAAGATTCCACCACCACCACCACCTTCCAGAAAAGAATAGGCTCCAACACTCCACTTTCCGCTGATTCTCTATAACACTTTTACACAATAAATAATTAAAGATATAAGAAAAGCAGGTTGTCATCCTGGACAATTGTCAGCTGGACAAGCTGGCCTTGAATTTGGATAGGTGGCCGTGCCGCCACTCCGACGATCCTTTTGCGAACACTGCCCAGAGACTCTCGTGAGCACTCCACACTCGCCGCTTCAAAGCCCCCATGAAGAAGCATTTTTTTGCAATAATCGGTATCTGGGATTGAAAATCACACACCTCATAGAGCGATTTGGTGTTGCATGAAGACCGTCCTCCCTGCTGCACTTGCTGCTACTGCATGTCCACTTCGGTGAACCTAAGTGCTGCGACTTTGGTGGAGACAACATTACCGCCCCAATCTGCAGGATCTGGTATGATTATATCATTCGGCATTTCAAAGCTTACCGTCGATTTCATAATAGCCTCTCCGAAGATGATGCCGATAATCTTTTGCACCATGCAGATGGTAAAGAATACTTCATCGTAAAGATCTGACATACAGCAAGGGCATTCATGTTGTGCATCGATATTGCTTAAACCAGTGGAGATTGACGCTGTTCTCGCATGGATATCTGAAGAGTGGACAGAAGATGCGGTTAATGTGAGTGGAATGAATTAATTGGATTGAAAGCTGATTATATAGGTGTGTCAACACGTTTATGAAGTACAAGGGAACTGGCTCGGCGGTTTACTTCAAACCAGAGGTACATCGTATTGAATCCGATGCCTTTCTTTAATTTCACATGTAGTCGGCGAACTTTCGGTATCGCTCTATCCTATCAACATTTCTTCTAGGGCTCTTCTACAACATCACGCACTTTTTCACCTTATACGTATTGCAAGGAGAAGAAGGCGTGCCATCAAATGGGTTTCAAAGGACCGGCCAAATGGCTAGACTTCTTCGTGACTCGACTTGCAGTAGCTTTGGACCAATGACCATCCCGTGCCTCCCTATCAGCTTCCAGCCACTCATCCCCATCCTCGCACCCCTCTTTGCAGCCGCAACGGTCCTGCTTGATGGATGCATTTTAGGAGTCATTATCGTAAAATCCGTACCAAAAAAATTACGTCTGGTAAGGCATATCTTCATGTGCCATTTTCACTAAACTCCCATCCCAGATTTTTTACGTCGTTCACGTTCTCGCCGTCTACAACACTGGTCTCCTGATGCCTTTTGAATACCTTGATCTTGTTCAAAACTTTCTTATCGAAGCTAT
>JAHLKC010000155.1:0-90190 GCA_025449115.1 Chytridium lagenaria
CAGGGATTCGGTAAAACCAAGCACCGTTCAAATTAAAATAACTTAATTTATTTTATAATTCTAAAATACATGATTCGCCGACCTGTTTTCACAGGTCGACGAATCAACATTAACAGACCCCGCCCACCAGCACCGACCCATCTAATGACTAACCCATCTTATGACACTCGAGTGGTCGGGGAGTGGGGTGAATGAAAATGAAAGAAAAAAAACTAATTGCAGAGAGGGTTCGAACCCCACATGCAATTGGATTATGAAAGTGTGCTGGTGGTTGGTGCAGAGGTCGCAGGCAGTGGTGGGTGGGTCGAGGTTGATGGCGAAAGTAGAGTGTGGGTGGAGGGTGGAAGTTGATGGCGAAGGAGAGGTGGGGAGTGCTGGTCATTAAAAAAAATTAAACAAGAAAAAAGCCGCAGAGAGGGTTTGAACCCCTCATGCGGCGATCTGAGGTTGTTGGGTGGAGGAGGGAAGGCTGGTTGTGATGGTGGTGGAGGAGGTGGTGGTTGGTGAGGCGGTCGGGATGGAGGGGTAGAGCCACAGAGAGGGTTCGAACCCCTCATGGCGGCGATCCGAGGTGGTTGGGTGGAGGAGGGAAGGCTGGTTGTGATGGTGGTGGTGGAGGTGGTGGTTGGTGAGGCGGTCGGGAAGGAGGGGTAGAGCCACAGAGAGGGTTCGAACCCCTCATGCGGCGATCCGAGGTGGTTGGTGAGTGCGATGGTTTGGTCGGGGGAGGGGTGAATAGTGATGATGGCGGTGGAAGGAAATAAAAAGGGAAAAGCAGGCTGCTTATGTGAAAAAGTCACATAGAGCAAAATTTATTTATTTTTATTTTATGATAATATTATTTAATATTATTTAATATTGTTTTATTTAAATATTATTTAATATTGTATATTGTTATAATTAAATATTAAATATATATTTATATATTATATATAATATATTAATATATTACGTAATACGTAATAAATGTTATTACGTAATATATTTATATTAATATAATTGATTGTATTATAACAAATAATAATTAATTTTTTTAAAGTTATTTTTGTATTACATTTTAATATTTTTGTAATACATTAAAAATTAATAAATCAATCTTTTTTTTTTCACATATACGAGGGGTCATTCCCCCTTTTTTTTTCAGTTTTTTCTGCCAGCACGGCATAGAGGGTTCGACCCCCTCATGCCGTGATCCTCCCTTTACCCCTCCCACACCATCACCGCTTCCCAACCAACCCAACCCCCCAACCACCACCTCTCTTCCACAATCTTACTGCATGAGGGGTTCGAACCCTCTCTGCAGTTCTTCTCTTCCCCCTCCGACCACATCCCATCAACAACCACCACCGACCGCTCACCAACCGCGCACTGCTCACCCACCACCCACACCACCACCCACCACTCACCAACCCCCGACCACCACCGACACCACCACCAACCACCACCAACCCCCGACCACCACCCTCTTCCACAACCTTACTGCATGAGGGGTTCGAACCCTCTCTGCAGTTCTTCTCTTCCCCCTCCAACCGCATCCCATCAACAACCACCACCGACCGCCCACCAATCGCCGCACCACCCACCCACCCCTGACACCACCACCTACGACACCACCCACCACTCACCAACCCCCCGACCCCACCGTCTTCCACAACCTTACTGCATGAGGGGTTCGAACCCTCTCTGCAGTTCTTCTCTCTCCCCCTCCGACCACATCTCATCAGCAACCACCACCAACCACCACCAACCCCCGACCACCACCCACACCACCAACCACCACCAACCCCCGACCACCACCCACACCACCACCAACCCTCCCCACCATCATCCACCAACCCCCGACCACTCCACCACCACCCACCACTTCTCACCCCCCACCCAGAACACTCCTCCATTTACCACCACCAACAGTCCCCACCAACCAACACCCCGAACCTCTTTTAATTACCAAACACTTCACACAATCCAACTGCATGAGGGGTTCGAACCCTCTCTGCAGTTCTTTGTTTTTATTGCTCTTTGTTGTTCTTCGGTGTTATCCTTTTTTTTCATTTTTTTCTTATGTTCTTATAGTGACATTTGTCACTTTAAGAAGCAATTAAAAAATCAGCGATTCTGAGACCGCGGTCTCAAAAACGCTGTTTTTTTAATTGTTCCTTTTAGTGACATTTGCCACTCTAGGAAACAATTATAAAAACAGCGTTTTTGAGACCGCGGTCTCAGAATCGCTGTTTTATAATTGTTTTTTAGAGCGACGTGTCACTAACTACTTATACTGGAGGGGTTCGAGCCCCCTCCTTTGTATTACGTTACTCATTGTGTTACGTTTTCTTTATTTATTTATTTATTTATTTATTTATTTATTTATTTATATATTCTTTTATTTACTTATTAATATATTTATTTTTTATATTATTTACTTAATATTTATGTATTTAGTTATCATTCATTTACATATTTATTTATTCATTTATTTATATATTATTTATTTTAATAACTGAAGCGCAATGCGTGCGCGTTAAGGCGCGCGTGAGTTTGATGTCCGCGTGCCTTCACATTTTTTTATTTTCTTAATCATCAAAGGGTTTATTTAATTATTGTATGTATAGTAATGTTAAAATAAAAATGCGTTCACTTTTTATAATGTAGATTTCATGTCTATTTTTCTTTCATTCTTTAGACGCTCGTCAATTTTATTGTGGTTTATATGTAAAAAAGTACCTAACCTTCTAACCCACAGGCCCATATAACAGGGTTGGAAAAATACAAACGCTTATCTAATTACGTTAGCGGAAATAATAAAACTATTTACCCTTTGTATTTTTGAACGGTATTTTGTAGCTGTTTCTATCTGTATCCCACCTTATATCCTGTGTGCGGTACAATCCATCTCTGCCTTCTAAACTCAAAAAGTGAGTTGTTTCTGCCCAAGCTTCTTTATATTGATTCACTATCTAATCATAGCATTAATGATAACATATTAATACACAATCTAATTTCAACCGTACATATGATAACTCCTTTTCCAATGAGTTTGTAGGTCTTGACGGCATAGCCTTTAAGTACTTTTTGAGCTCGTCGGCAACGGCTAGAATTGGACGTTTACCGTCTCCCTCTATCACGCTGATCTGCTCCGGGGTAAGATAAACTTGCATGATTGCTCCTATACTGAAGAGTAAGAAAACACATAAAGACTGAGCTTACTTTCTCCACCAGACCTCCGTTTGCTGGCCATCAGCCACCTTGGATCTTCCTCTGGGAGCTTCGTCTAGAACCTCAACATATGGATCCGTCTTTATTGACGACGCCCGTTTCATAGTTCCTTGTAGTTCATAGCTGGGTGGAGGCTTTCGAAAAGAGTCCCCAGAAAGTCTAGCAATAAAAGATCGCGCTGATTCATCATCCTTTATTGCAGATACAGCTTTTGTAAGATCGGGAAGTAGAACTCTGAAAACATTGCTGCTCTCAAAAGAGATGAGAAACGATATAAGCTCAATCGAAAGGTTATGGGCGTTGAAAAGATGGCTTTGGAAAGCCCTCTGATCTTCTAGTCCAATGTCTTTACAACAGCCTGCGCAAAAGAAGTTCATTGATTTGATTTGAGTAATAATTTTCTCTTACGTACTGTCCGAATGAGCACAAACCGTCTCCCGACTCCTCCAAATGGTGATATCTCTACAACTGGAACTCCGACGAGTGAGATACACACGTTTGATGCGCTGCAAAGCAATATAGAGCACGGTATTGCATACTGCGACTTATTCTTCTTTGATAATAACGCTCAAACCATGAAACATGTATGATACAAAAAGGGTATTCACTCCAGGCTCCATCCACACCAAAACGTTTTATTAAAGGGAGCTTCTATCATGATGGGGCTCTTCTTCAGCAGGATGGTAGAGTAATAATGTGTTATTATGTATGACTTACATCCTGGTCAAAGACATAGAAGAAAAATCGGATGATAAGAGAAATACTGAATTGTTGAGAAGCGACCAAAAGACGAGGTTTTTCAATATGCATTATAGAAACGTTGTTCGAGAAGTATTTGATTAAGAAAAATGGCTTTTTGACATCATATTATTATAGGCTGACCTGATGGCACGCAAGGTGGACGCATCGATATCCATATTCGCCTCCCATTCTTCAAGTTCCTTCTCCAAAGTATATTCATCGGTAGAGTTTGATAAAAGCCAACCCAAACTATGCAAATGTGGAGTTAAAAAGGCTTGGTGATCTGAATAGAATTAGAAACACGGTGGATAACAATTACGCTTTAAGCGCTGATCGGAAACGACTGATTGAGGAGCGAAGCTACGTATCTCGAACACTACTGAAAGAATTCACAAAATTGAATGAAAAGGTTTATTATTGAGCGATATCTTATACTGATGTTTTATTTTTGTTTTTATAAGCTTAAGTCAACTAATTATTTCAATTAAGGTGGACCAACTAATCAACACATTTGAGGAATATCGCCGAGGCCAGTTTGGGCCGATACCAACGCCAACGTCTGGACCTGTTACGCCGTTGACACCATCAACGTCAAGGAATCAACGATCATCCGCAAGACAAGCTACTGCTGCCAGCTCTCCTATCCGCCATCGTTCGTCAACAGAGAAAATTGTGCACTCGGTTACTCGTAATCTTCGACGCAGCCCCAGAAATGCCCAACGTCCCAAAAGATTGCAATAAAGAAACTATTATTAAGTTGTAACGTTTGACATATTATTTCCACACTAAGATCTCCTTAATTATGGAAGATGACAGGAAGCGTAAACTTTCAAAGTCTGATAGACGTAGAGAAAAGAAGCTAAGGAAACAAAATATACCATTCTCTCGCGACATTGTACGGATTAAAGACAACCATGCCTACGGAAAAGATGGCGAGATTCTGTTCGTTGGGACTCCTGTCATGCCCAACCGTAACATGGTTTCTGTCACTACTCCTGTTGAAGCGGATGAAGATTTATTAGGCATCCCACTCCAAGATCATGATGATATGCATCTTGATTCTGTCCGTAATGACGTTGATCAGAGTACCTTGGTGAAGTTGAGGGTGACAATGCACCTACCATCGAAAACATTTGAGATCGTACGTTCCAGAAACGCCGATCATCGAGCATTACAAGGGTTTTGCTACAGAGGAACAGCTAAGGTACCCTTTATCTTTTGTAGCCGCTTACTTATTCTTATCCCTCCGTAGATACATCCAAAATAACTTAAAAGAATACGTGAGAAGGCTGGTTGACAACGAGGCTGTCTGGATACGGTTAACAAATGATACATACATCGTGCAGGATTTCACGCGTATAATTGAAAAGACCAATGAACTTGAAATAAACCAGGTATATAAAAAAAAATAGCTTTATTTTAAGCCAAACAGAACACCAAATTCTATACAATGATATCAATATCTGGATTAGAAGTAGGGCTTGATATTCGATGCAGCTGTTCCTACGACGTAAATGCTTGCTTGCATAAAGCCGCTCTACCTCACGTAAAGGACTTATGTAGACCAGCACCAATATCCGACACGCTTTTAATTTGTTCTCATATATCTTGGAAAGTCTACGCTGTTCGAAATGATGATGCTATCGTTGCCGAAAATCATCCATATGAAATCGTTAAGCTGATGGTATATAACATAAGAAAACGTCACTGACCATCTCATATTTCAATTAGGTAATAGATGGAATGATACGATACGCGTGTTCCGGAAAATCTGGTTGCCAAAACAAAAAAGGCATTCTGAAGGAAAACCGAGGATGTCGGCACATCAAGTTACTCTTTACGTTAGAGCCGCTTTTGAAGGAGTTCAACAAAGAATTGATACCATTCAAAGCTGTTAAGTCGGACACGTCGGTATCGTACAAGCCTATTCCACCTCCATTGAATCATATACTTCCGGAAGAAGCTTACCTTACGGAGACATTGATATTTGATCACGATCGAACGAGTTTGAGTGTCTTAAAGCTGGAACCTGGATCTGCGCGATGTTCATGTGGCTACAAAATATCTGAAGGAATCGAGTTTTCAAAGTGTCTGAGGAACGCAACATTATTCACACATGACGAATCGTTTCAAGTTCTCATCGAAGTTTCTCCGTGTCCGGTCTGTAAAGCACAGAAACGATTCTCCAATTGTGTCGGGCCCGATTTGACGGAGAGAGGTATTTTTAACAAGAATAACGATACTTTGTACACGCACCGCATTTTCGACGAGTTCACGGAAGCAATGGTTCAAATGCAAATAACTTTTGAATCTTTCTTAAAGCTGCTGCGTCCAAAATATCTTTATAAGTCAAAACTTGGTGTAGTAAAACTTCCAAACAAGCAGAGCTTCACCGAGGTATTCTCTTACATTTTTATTTCTCCTTATTATTTCAGGCTTGGTTTGCTTTTCGAGTTCTTCAGGATCTATCAAAACATATTCAATGCCGAACGTGTCTGCGAAATGGCTACAATATTGTGCTGTACGATGGAATTAGTGTTGGGTATCCTCAGAGTAAAATGACGGGCACACTGCGACCACCAACCATCACGGATCACTTAAGCCCTATTTGTCAAGACGTCAGGCGCATCAAAGGCAAACAGGTGATATATTGCAACAGTAAATTTATTAATAGAAAAAGTTGTTACCGGACAGGAAAACACGGTCCAACATTAAAGCGTTTTGCAAGCACTACCGGAGCGAGCTAAAAAAAAAAGGAGATTTCGAGCAAATGGCGGAAGATGCCATTAGCAATATCATAATCAGTCTTCCCGTAGAATTACAGTGGATAATCTTCCAAATTATTGAAGTTGAAAACACCGTTCAAGATCGGCATTGGTATGTCTTGCTGATGGAAATCGTACGTGTTTGGTTTTCTGCATTCATGCTAAAAAATCCAAAAAGATAGCATGCGAACAGTCAGCAGTGGTCATTTTTATTCCTCTTTCCATCTTTTCTTTGAAAGAGTTCTTGAAGTGGCAACTTTTTGAATTAGATGAAAAACGAGAGGCTTTAATGAATCTACGCCGCTATGCACCGTCGATTGGGCTCATAGTTCATCACTTCATCAACGAAAACCGGAGCATACCGCAAGAATTATGCAAAGTTGTCGAATGGATTATCTCTCGTGTGGATGTGGTGAAAGGTTTGCATCATAGCCGTGCTCTTGAGATAGATCCATCACTAAAGGAGATGGATGACTGGTTGGAGGTAAGTGCATTTTATGACTTTTCTCAACGTTTAAGAATGGGTCGTTCTACGTTGTTCCTCGTCTACGGCGCCGCCCAAAGTATCCTAACCTTAACGAGCACGTTACCGAGAAGTTAAAACGAGACGGATCTTCTTATGACGGTGCAGCTTGTGCAAAGTATTATTCGACGTACAGTGAGCCTTCGCTGTCCCCAGGCGCCATGGTTTTCTTATGTGAGCATTCATACTATATTGGATTTCATCTTTTCGTGGCAAGCGAAGGCCGTAACGATCCGTTCTCTACAATCATTACAAGGTTGTATAAAAACGTTGTACTTTATTAATGATATAGATTTGAAAAATGCCCAGATATTCTTGTTGGAGATAACAACTGCCAAGGTGCCGATTACTGCAGCTTGCGAGAGTTTGACTTCTTTAAGAACTGTCGTTTCGTTATAGATGACTTTCATTCTTTCAGTCACACTGGGTGCTCTCAAGCCTCCTTTGCTTCACACTATCGAGCTGACACAAGATTATCTCGTCTTAATACAAGTTTAACAGAATCGGCCAACAAGAAGATGGGAAACCTACGTAAAGCCGCAGGCTACATGTCTGAACGCCATGCGCTCATATTCATTCAAACGTTTGTATGCATGGTTAATCGCGGGCGTTTACTGGAGGAAAGAAACGCGTTGCTTGCGAGATCAAATGATCAAATAAACAATTAACTTTGCTGCTTTATTATCACACGTGTCTATAGATATGTAATAAATAAAATGTAATGACCTTTCTATAGTTGGTAACGTCTTGCAAATACATGTCGGGAAGCTCGTCACGGCGTGACGCGAATCATTCAGAAATTTCACAATCAATATCCTGTGTTCCCCAAGCACCATTACCTTGCACCCTTGCACCGTCATCAACTGATCCTTCCGCTTACCCTTCGACAACCTAATAGAGGCCATCATCTGATGGCGCAAGATCAAGACCTCACTCACTTCGGAGGTCCTTTGGTTGCCAGATAGCTCTTCAAGTTGAGGTGTTATGTTTCTCCAACGTCATACTCTTGATCCTGATCTTTCTTCCACTAGTGGATAGGCTCCTTGTCTGACGCTGTATGTCGCTTCCATTCGTTTCACTACGCTGCTGGATCCCTACCTAGATTCAGGTGGGTATGTTTCCGTTTACAATCATGGCTATCCTATTTCAACGAAAGGGTTTATGGTTAGCCTTCTTGCACTATTGAGTGATGTTCTATACCTCTTTTGTTATAAAGATAGATCCAGCACCGTTTCTTTGCGTGTTCCATTGTCGTGTTCCATCCTAACCCCCCTCCCTCATGATAAAAACTTTAACTGGTATACTTCAATTTGTTTCGTTTTATATTGTCTTGGTCATTTATTAACGGTATCATTTCGTAATCAAGCCAGCACACTTCCTTAACTCTAACCAACCCTCCCTTCCATCAATCCTTTGTAAAACTATGAATTGGTATGCTCCGATTTTTACATCTTATTTTATCTTGGTCATTTGTGAATCTTAATCAACACTTTCTTTTACGTTAAAGAGAAATACGCCAGCACCATTAATTTGAGATATGCCCGTTCTGTTTGGTCACCCCGTCATGTTGGGCCATTGGTAAGTCAGCCTCGTTGGGTTGGGTCACTCCTATCACGGCAAAACATCGGTTTGTGAGTATTCCTTTTTTAATATTTTTTTTAACTCGGTCATTTTCTCAGATATACTAACGCTATCTTCTGCGTTATTGAGATCAAGACCGTGTTATTCGTTGGCGGGACGCCCGTATGGTTCGGTCACTCCATCACGGCGTAAAATCATTTTGTGAGCCTCCCTTTTTGTATTCTTCTTTTTATCTTCATTTTCTCGATATTCTAACGCTTTCTTCTGCAATATTTAGATCAAGATCTAACTATTCGTTTGCGCGATTTATTCCCGTATGGTTTGGTCACTCCATCACGGCGAAAAATCCGTTTGTTTGTGAGTCTCTTTTTTGTATCCTTTTTTTTAGATATACTAACGCTTCCTTTTGCGTTATTTAGATCAAGACCTTACTAATGCTTCCTTTTGCGATATTTAGATCAAGACCTAACTATTCGTTTGCGCGATTTATTCCTGTATGGTTCGGTCACTCCATCACGGCGAAAAATCGGTTGTGAGTCTCCTTTTTTTGTATCCTTTTTTTTAAATATACAATACCTAACTATTCATTGGCGCGATTCCGTTTGGTTCGTCATCCATCACGGCAACATCTTGGTGTAAGTCTCCTTTGTTTTTTTTTATCTTGGTCATTTTCAGATATACTCACGCTTCTTCTACGTTATAAGATTAGGATCTTTATTCGTTTGGCGATACCCGTTTGTTCGGTCACTCCGTCATGACGAAACATAGGTTGGTAAGTCTCCTTTGTTGTATCCTTTATTTATCTTGGTCATTTTTCCAGATATACTAACGCTTTATTCTGCCTTATTTAGATCAAGACCTAACTATTCCTTAGCGCGACTCCCGTTTGGTTTGGTCATTCCGTCACGGCGTAACATCGGTTGGTACGTCTTCTTCTTTGTATCCTTTGGCGCTATTCCCATTTGGTTCGGTCACTCCAGTCATGATGAACCATCGGTTGGTAAGTCTCTTTTGTTGTATCCTTTATTTATACACTAACGCATTTTTCTGCGTTATAAAGATCAATATCGTTTTATTCGTTTGCGCGATACCCGTTTGGTTTGGTAACTCCGTCAGGACGAAACATCGGTTGGTAAGTCTCCTTTTTTTGTATCCTATGACGAAACATCGGTTGGTAAGTTTCCTTTTTTGCGCTTATCCTGTTCCGTTCTTTAGCTCCGTCATTGTGCAGTATTGGTCTGTAAGTTTCTAGTTTTGGATATTTTTTTAAACTAGGTCATCTGGTCAGATATACTACTAACGCTTTCCTTAACTTGAAAAATATTAAGCCGTCGATCCGTCATTCGCAATATCGGTTTGTATTTTTTTCATTTCATCCCTACATATCATTTTCATTTTCTTGATATTCTAACGCTTTGTTCGGTGTTAGAAAGATCAAGCCGGCGCTTTTCGTTCATATCATTGCTCATTCCGCATGGTCAATCCGTCATGGTAAAATATTAGATTTAACATTATACGTTTCCGATTTTCTTTGTTTGTTTTTATCAATAAATCACATTAAAATTTCGGTTTTTGTGTTTCGTTTTTCTCATATTTTCATCTTTATCATTTGTTGAAATACACTTACGTTTCGTTTTGCGTTATAAAGATGAAGCCAGTGTTATTTGGTTTCAACATTTTTTGGTCTATTACGTCGAATTATCGGTTTGTATGGTTTTTTTTTTGTTATTTTTTTAAGAACTTTGTCATTTATAAGTATCTGTTGACACTCTCTTCTACATTTTAAACATCAAGGTAGGATTCTTTGTTTTCGATACTATCCGGTTTGTTCCGTGGATCAATTATCGAAACGATCGGTTTCTTTGCTTTGAATTTTTTATAATTGTTTCTTTGTTAATATTATTCTACTATTTTTTCCATCTTTTTAAATAAACTCAGCATATTTTGTTTGAAACCTGCCCGTTTCGTTACGTTGCTCCGTCGTGGTGAAATATTAGGATTAAGTTTGTATTTTATCCATACTTTTTAAATTCAGTCCTTTGAGAGGATATATTTACAGTTTCTTTTGCCATAGAAATGACGAGCCAGCGTCGTTTGTTTGCGATTTTTTCGAAATCAGTCATTGTTAATTAACCTTATGTTTATTTAATTTTTATATTTTTCACTTCTGGTTATTTGCTTACCAGCCTTTGCTTATGCGTTATTAGGATGAAGCTAGGGCCGTTTGTTTGCAGTACTTGTTGTCCCATACTGTCGTTTTGTCATGTATAATTATATATTATATGTTTCGTTTTTTTCATTTTTTGTTAACTCCGTCATTCAACCCTAATAATGTTGCATTAGAAAAGTTGAGGCAGCGCTGTTTGTAAGCGTTCTGCATTATCCTCTTTGAGTTATATGGCGCGCGAAATTATGGGTTAATACAATTTACGTTTTATTTGGTCAATCTGTCAAAGTATAGTATACGTTTTTGTCTTTAATTATTTTATAATTTTTCTTCCGCTTGATTTATTGAGATTCATTGACAATGTAATTCTCGTTACAAAAGATAAAGTGATGGTCATTTGTAATATAATGAACTTGAAATAATTTCCTTTAATTCCGACTTTAAACTCTTAACGTGAACTTTTTTTCTTTCTCTTTTTTTTGTCTTGTAACATGAGTCTATGAAATTTAAACTGACCAAAATAACCAAAATTCTACGCGTCATTATACATAACATTTAAAGCTCAATAAAGGGTAAGCTGACTTTCTGACAATGTTGAAATATTTTAAATACCTTGGGTAAAAAAAACGTTGAAGTCAAAAGCCAATACATTGCCGAAAATGGTCCATGGCAAGGCCCATAAAATTCCGAATACTGTGGTCCTAACCTAAGTCCAAAGGCATTGCATGGCCAATAGTGGTCCAATGCAAGGCCCATTAAATTTATGCAACAATCCTAATTTGAATCATTTTTAAAGAAGGGCCTAAGTTGGTCCCGGTCTTGACCCTATATACGAATCATTTTAAAGAAGGGCCTAAGTTGGTCCCGGTCTTGACCCTATACCGTTTAAGGGCCTAACTGCGGCCCGTTGTATGACATAGGGCCAACAACGGTCACGTCATGGTTCCTTTAAGGGTAGGTATTTCAGGGGTACATATTAACCCACTCACATCAATGGTTGATGTCGGCCCCGACAACAGTATTTTACGACTAGGATTTTTTAAACGTACAAGGGCTGAGTGGGAAGGCAGAGGCGGTGCTTGCGGCGTGTGATGAGGAAGATCTGGATATAATGATGATGGTGGAGACTTGGATGGCACCAACGGATGGGGTACCGCTTGGACGGATAATCATGAACGGATGCGCACCCGCCAAACCAAAGCTTGCTAGGGGCATGGGAACGGGACGTAGAGGGGAAAGGGGGGTTCTGGTATGTTCTGCTGGGGAAAAGATGGTCAGGACGGAGGGTATCGAGAAAGATGAGGGAGGTAGATGGGTAGCATATAAAGTCGGGACACTAGTAGTGGTAGTAGGGTACCTACCGCCAATGTTACTGAACCTGGAGGGCGCAAACACCATGATGGAGGACTTTGATGCCTTTCTGGACTCTATGGTGGATCGATTTGCGGGGTCACCAATAATGGTGGTTGGTGATTTTAATGCAAGAATGGGACCTAGGACGGGGGATACGTCGATAGTGGGTAACGCAGTGAGGAGAGCTTGGATGGAAGCATGGCTGGATGATCCTGAGTGGACGCGGGTAGAACCATCCAGAGGAAAATGGACAACACATTCACACAATAATCAGGGACGGGGGATTACGGACTTTGTATTCATGAACACCCTTGCGCTCCTTTTGGAGCCGGACCTGGTGGTGCATGAGGACGTGACGCTGGGTAGTGATCACTCACTCCTCACTATTCAAATGACGCTCCCTGGCAATATCTGGAAGCTCCCGTTCTCTCGAATAAACATCCAGTATTTGACGATGGAGGGCCAACAGGCATACCGGGACAAATTGGTGGAAGGGCGAGACGCTGTGATGACCCGCCTTGGACTGCTTGAGGTGGAGGCTGCTGCTCGACGGGTGGTGGGAACGGAACTAACCTGGGACATCAGACAAGAAAGGGTTGATGAGGCCTCAACCCTGGTACTCAAATGGCTACTTACGGCGGCGGAGGACTCTGTGGGTCGCTTCCAATATCGAGGGGGCCTCACTAACCGAGGCTTTGAAACACCGCACCTCCTTTCACTCAGGACTAGGGCCGCCGCAGCACACCGGGACTTCTTGGTGAAACCCCCTGGACCCCGACGCACCATCCTCTGGCGCCAACGCGTTGACGCAAATCGTATTTATCGCGCTGCTGTACGTCTCCACAAGACACACATGTTCCGTTCCCGCTCTGACGTCCTCACAACCCAACCACAAGCCGCCGCAAAAGTCGTCTCGTGCCGTATCACTCGACAACAACGGACTCATTGTGCTCTAGATCCTACCAAAATGGACACGTACACCACTTACTACGGCACCACGTTTGGTGCAGAGCCAACGGGGACGGAAGCGCCAAACTTCGCGTTTTTAGATGCCACCGACCCCAAAACTCTGCGCAAGGTCGCCGCTGATGTTAATTGGCTCTCCATGGATACCGTACGTCTGTTGGTTGGACAAGTGGCCAGAGGGAAAGCGACTGGAGAGGATGGGATTTTTGGTGAGATGCTTTCCATGGCAGGGGAGGAAGTGACGGGAGCCCTCTGGTCTCTTTTTCGACTGGTGACCATGTACACATGCATCCCGACGACGTGGCGTGAAGCCAATGTTGCCCTAACCCTAAACTCGCGATGTTGTGGTTCCCTTGTTACGTTGTCTTTTTGATTTTAATGTTGCGTTTTTACTTGTTTCTGGCTTACGTTCACTCCCAATCCCAGTTCTCCGCGGCCTTTTGCAGGGAACGGGGCTTGCTCCGTCCCTCTTTATTTTTTTCATTAACTCTCTTCCCCAAAGACTTTGTTCCCTTCCGAATTCACCGACGATCTTATGCGGCGGCAAGCACCTCAACTCACTCTTCTGCGCCGACGACACGACTATTTTTGCGCGGACTATGGGGGGTTTGCAAAGGCTGGCTACTGAGTGCTATGAGTGGGGTTTGGAGGTTGGGATTAATTATGCTCCGGCTAAGTCGGTGTTGGTTCACGATGGGGAAGGTACGGTGGTGATGGGTAACGTGGTCATAGAACCAAGTGCACAGGCGGGTTTCCTGGGAATGGTGATGACGACCACGGGGGTTGATATGGTGAAGTCGATGGCAAAAAGGGGTAAATCGGCGGGAATGATGACGAACTTTATGCGGAGTCAGGGGATGAATGGATGGGGGTGGCGTGCTTCTTTATCAATCTTTCTTTATCGTATGTTTATTAGACCTTTAGTCGAGTATGGCCTTTCCCTCCGACCCCTCACTCCTACTGAACTTGCTCCTATTGATGCCGCACAAACCAACTCTCTTCGCTCTCTTTTCTCTGTTTCCCGTTCTACTAGTACTGCCGCTCTTCATCTCATTACTAATCTTGTACCTATGTCCTCCCGCAATCACACTCTCAACGCTTCTTTTCTTTTTCGTTTGCACCAACTTAATGACTCTAATAATCTCTCTGCCCGCATTTACCGTGAATCTCTTCCAATCTCCTTACCATAACTCCCTCGTTTCTTCGCTCTATAACGTCCTAATGATCGTCACCGTAACCCCTTTGGCCTCTTGTTTCTCCTTATCTCCAAAACCTACTTTTTAACCCATTTACTTTTGTCCCTATTAATCCAGTCGCCGGTCGTCCCCCCGTCTCTCCGCTCGTCTGCCCGCTGAGTTTTCAAGGAAGCCCACCGCATCTCCCTCACCAACTTACGCGTCTCAGGGTCTCGAGTCGCTCTTACCTTACCAGTACTTCCCAGGGGTCGCCGCCATCCTCTCATCGCGTCAGATGCCATGCTCCATCGCTATCAATTCGTGCTCTCGTGACCTGGATCCTTGGTCGCGTGGGCATATCATCAACCATGCATCTTCTGCGACGGCGAGACCCCTGGTACGCGTCAACACGTCGTCTCTTGCACCGGCGGGGATGTGCTGATCTCCAACGCCTTCCCCGAGGTCCTCAGTCTATTCCCACGGCCTACGGCTCTACCGCTCTTGACGCTCTCATCGCCACCCTGAAATTCAAGCCGACTGATACGCGTCGCGACATTTCACGCGTCAAGATTCGGTCTTGTATTGAGATGATAGAGCGTATTCGATGGTGCTGTTTGGACAACCGCCTTTCTGGGAGAACATACGACGAGACGACGTGTTAGAAGCTATTCTTACTGAAGCTGGACATAACCGACCCCTCCACCCTAGGACGATACAACTCACGCGTGCGGCGATTGAAGAGACTTGGGTCCTGGCGCCTGAAGAGCCCCTCTAGGCTTTTAATCTCTTTTCTTTTCTTTTCCCTTCTTTTCAATATCTTGTTCCTTTTCATCGTCTTTACTTTCTTTTCTCTTCTCTCTGTTCTCTTTAATGTGTTCTCTTTCTGGTTCTCTCCACTATTTCTTGTTTTTTGTGTAGTTGTTTTCTTTGAGGTGTGATTGCGGCAAGGTGTTTTTCTTTCTTTTTACTTCTCTTATATGTTTTTCTTACTTCTTACGGTAACTTTCCATGTATTTCCGCACTATCATGCCCATCTTAGGCCCCGCAAGGGGAACGGATCAGGGATAATACATTTTGTAAAACTTAGGGTTAGGCGCTTTCTTTCGAAAATATATTATATTTTTACCGCTCGTCAATTTTATTGTGGTTTATTTACGAAAAACTACCTAACCTTCTAACCCACAGGCCCTTATAACGGCCACTGGGTTGAGAGGTACGTCTGCGATATGAGTGTATTTTTTTATACCTTAAGGCTGTTAGTATGGGCACGCAGGTGTCTTCAAGCTAAGCGTGTGGTTGGTCCATTCTCAAAGGAAATTCTGCGCTTGACGATGGACTTTCTACGATATAAATCGGCAATCAAGTGTGACATTGATTTTGAGGTGCATTCATGGGACTCGCCAACAGTAGCTGCCAAATGTAAGTACATATGTATATATCAATGCTAATGTGCAACAGTGAGTTTAGGAGGCAGTAAAAATAATAACGTTATTGACCAGTTGGAATGTGATGTTTATAAATGTAAACTGTATTTGCATGAGGTTTTCCATTTTATGTAAGAGATTCTATATGAACTTATACTAATGGCTAAGAAAAAGCATGGAAGACAGCATTCACTGGAGGGCTGTAACGAAACTGCTTCCATCAACTTTTGATTTATTGACGCATTTGGGCATTGACGGTGATGAATTTGAGAAAAAGAGTTATCCCAGCACCCTGATTAATCCTGGAGAACGACAAAAGCCCAAAAGAGGAAACGTGTTAGACTGAATTTGAAAGAGTTGGACGCCACCCTTCGTACTGATGTAGAATACGAAACCGACCACTCATTTGATGAAGAAATTTAAGCCTTCTTGCAACAGGTGAAGTAATAAGCTTCAAGTGCAATTCTAATTTCATTTTTAAATAGAAAATCCAACGGAGCCGATCAAAAACACAGACCCTAAAAACTTCCAACGTAAACGGCTAAAAAAGGCTAACACAAATATGAAATAGAGATATATAATTAGGGGATGAGAAGGCTCAGGGTACTTGGTAATCGTTTGTCATTAAATAAATAATTCAATACTTTCCGTGGGCGCCAAATTTTGTAATTTTATACATAATTAATTTTGGGTAGTCCCTAAAATTGAATAGAGAACACCCAAAGACAAGGGTACTTAGTACTATACCAAAAAAGGGTGCTAACAGACAATTCATCTTGGGTAGTTCCCAAATTATAGGCAGGCTCCCCGCAGAGAGCTGCTACTTCCCATTAGTTGAGGTGTCATGCCGCACAACTCTGAAAGGTAGAACAGCTACTAGCAAAGTATATTGTAAGCCTCCACCATTGACAGGTAGTACCAAAGACTGTTGAAAGGCCAAATAACGCTGCAACTGATCTTGGGTAGTTACTGAACTTCGTTAGGACAACGTCAAGCTCACTACCTAGTTTCGATGGCTGTGTACGCGTCATGGGTTCTTCACGGGGTCCCCTTACTTTTGTGGAGGCAATAGACGCGTCAGGGGGATTCAGTTTCATCTCTGCTTCATTCTCAGTCAGACGGTTCTTTTTTAAATTGTTTTTCCACTCCTTGATGCCATGTTTAGTCTTATGTTATCATTATTGTTGCTACCGTCGAGTGAATTATGTTTTGTTTCCAACGTGGAATTATGTTTTGTTTCCAACGTGTTTAATTGGTGAAATTGAAGTGTTTTGTTATTATCTTGTTTAAGTCCCCATTCCTTTGAAGCCTGTTTTGTGTGTGCTAGGTGCGTAATTCAAGTGTGGTGGGTAGTACTCTATGTTTAGGTAGGGTAGTCCCTGTCAATATATGGCATGCTTTGTGAAAGGCAAGGGTAGTACCCATTGCTTTAGGAGTAGTTCCTTTTAAATTTGAATGGTAAAAATGGTAGTACTATAATTTGCTATGCAAATACCCAGGTATTAAGTTTGTTCCATGGGTAGTAACCTACTGTTGACAGGGGCTATGTACTTTTACAGCCGACTTTATCTCCTACATGTAAACCAACATCAACTATGCATACATATCGAGTGTTGAAATGAGGGAAATAATAGTAGTAAGGTATGCTCCGTAAAAGGCAGGGTACTATAGCATGAAATTAGAGTGCCTTCCTTTGCTGAGTGAATACCTGGCAACGCTAATTCGTTTTCCTACTTCTAATTTGGTTGGGCCCAATGTGAACGCTGGTTCAACCAGCCCTTTCATAGAACCTTGTAGAGTTATTGCCATATTTCCACAGTGAATATATAGCCATTCTTGAGGTCGGCAAGTGTTCTTTAGGCAGAGACCATATGTTTTGGTAGTCGCTATCCTGGTAGAGAATGCTAATAGACGCAAGGGTAGTACCTATGATTGAAGAGTGTTAAATACATATCTGAATGGTTAGTATGATACTACTTTCATTTAGGACAGGAATACCCAGCAGCCTTTTGTTCACTTCACCATTACGGCTGGGTAGTACCCTGTCAGCCTGCTTGCTGGTTGACAGGCGTCACAATTTATTTACTTCTTCTAGCAGCCTTTTTAAATAATACCTCTACATCTACACCAAAATAAAGTATGTATACATATCCACTATGTCAATTCAGAATAACACCACAATTGTTTTGGTAGTCCCTGTCCTAGTAAGGCATGCTCCTTGAAAGGCTAGGGTAGTTCCCATTCATCATAAGGTAGCTCTGGATGGTTGGAATGGTAGTATCTTCTGAAGTTACATACATTTGAATATCCCAGAAACACTATAGCAGGTCTCCACTTCTGCGGGGCTATTACCGTAAACTTTTTAATGGGTGGAATAATACCAAAAATGAAAAACGGTGGGAGTCCCTGTACTGGGTAAGGCGAGCTCCAGTTAAACAAAGGGTAGTTCGGACGGTTGC
The DNA here is from genome assembly GCA_025449115.1 of Chytridium lagenaria. Taxonomy (NCBI): domain Eukaryota; kingdom Fungi; phylum Chytridiomycota; class Chytridiomycetes; order Chytridiales; family Chytridiaceae; genus Chytridium; species Chytridium lagenaria. Next base: position 18,368 of record JAHLKC010000155.1, read on the forward strand.
TGAATGGTACAGAAAACATCAGTCTAATAAAGGAGAAGTATTGTACAGTCATTTCCATTGCTTGGTGGTGGTACTATGTGCCAGAAGAATGCCAAAAATCAACCTGGGTAGTTCCTATATCAATACAGGTTCCGAAAAATTAACGTGGGTAGTCCATACATCATTACAGGTGCCTTCAACATTGCCAGGGTAGTTACAATTTTGGTATGTAGAAAATATAGTTTTGTATTAATTAAAAAAGGTACTACCTTTATAATACGGGAAGCTCCTACCCTTGAACTACCACGTTCTATCTGCCGAACTACCCTAAGTTACGTTTTAGGGTGTTGGTTACAACTCCAGTACCCTACTTTGACCCCTTTACTATCTGCCTTATGTGGCATAGAAAAAACGTAAATTGAGTGAATATTGCCTATTGATATCAGATGAATACCTGATTGTCCATTTACATTGTTGGTAGATCAGTGATATCTGCTATATATTCTACAAGGACTGACGCTATGGTCGCTTGCAGCACACGGTTAAAGTTGACCATCATACAAGTTATAGTGTGAAGCCGTATACCGTGGTATACCGTTTTTTATGATTCATTGACAATCGGTTAGGATTATAAAATTGACAATTATATAGGCTAAAGTATGAGGCCGTACGCAGTGGTATTTCCTAACCATAAATATTTCATGAAAAGTAGTCATCTTTCCGGAATTGACAATTCTATAGTTTCAAAGTTTAAAGCTGTATACGGTGGTATACCGTTTTATGAATTCGTTGACAATTTGCATTTGTTAACAATTTGACAAAATTAGGTACTAAAGTTTCAAGCCGTATACGGTGGCCTGGGGCTAAAAAATATCCATGACAATTTGTATTAAAGCTATAATTTTCACAACAGCATGGTAATACACAGGTATACCGCGGTCAAAACAACCTACTCGAAACATCATTTTACAACGAAAAATACTACCGTCATACCATGGTACACGTTTGTATGCGAACGTATATGATCTGAAATTCGACGAAATTTTATTACTAGTCGTCGGTTTTGTACTATAGGATATAACCCCACATTAGAAGTTATATTGAGGCTGGACAATCAAACAACAAAACGTTTTAAAATTGATAAATCACTTGATGACGGTTTTGTTGCGGAAATACTAGCAAACTCAGACTTGGAACGAGTTCAGGCATACAACTTCCCGCTGTTCGGAATTCAGCGGGATGAACTCTGCACAAATCAAAGAATAGACCCTTTGTTTGGAGCTGTAATAAACTTCATGGAAAACAAAGTGCTTCCAAAAGACAATGAACTATGTGAGCGCATCATAAACGCGTCCAAAACCATGACACTGCACGAGAAAGTATTGTACTTTGTCTCATTAAACCCATCATACCCACTGAGAAGCAGTTCCGCCGTCTAGTAGGACCTGACTATTGGAAAACTATTAGAACAGCCAAAAGAGGTCTGATAGACCGTTACTATACTCAAGTATGTATGCAATAGAATTAAAATTGATGTATAATTACAAGTCCATTGGAACTTCTAGAAGACACTTATTTGAGGTTAATTATAGTGCTTTAAATTTTTCGAATCCACTAGACAAATCTTCTCCACTATACCACTTCACCTCTAATAGCACTATCTAATAAATGTCTACTGGAACTGGAGACATCTCGAATAAAGTCAAAACAAATTTGCCTCTTACTCAAATACCAAGATGCCTGAGTTGTTGATGAGATGGGATTACTTTTAATATTCCTATCATGGAAAGAGAAGCCATTACACCTCAGGACACTGCTCACCGTAAAGCCCATGATCAACAGCAAAAGCTGAGGAGGGTTGCCAGGGATGACCAAGGAATTCAGTTATTCTTCTCGCTTGATGTTGCCCCGCTCCCCGCAGTAGAAATGCATAAGTTGCCATTTGTGAGTTCCTCCGACAAAAAAAGCTTCTCCTACATCATGAAATCTCTTCATATTGGATCTTTATTCTTCAAGAAGGAATATGAAGAGGAGGGTAAAGCAAAAGGAGGACCTGACGTTCAAACCAAAAAGAACATATGGTGGCCACGATGTCAAGGAGTCATAAGGTTATAGATACAGCAATGTATTTTGTTTTCTAAAAGTATTTAAGATATCTGAATTCCAAAGGAAAGAGTAGCGTACCCAGTGATCATTCAAAACTCTATGTTAAGTTTGACGGAGATTCAGAAAGCAACTGTGTGGAGCTGCCTGTCTACGTTAACCTGACAAGTGTTGAGAATGCATTAAAGTCCTTATCTGTGTTGGACATGATAGAGATTCGTGCTATGGAGGATCTCTTGATGGTTGGTTTTAAGGACGAACATGGAGAGAGATGGGAAGTAAAGGACGAGTGCATACAGCATTTAGCAAATGCCTTGATGAGTGGGTTACATAGGAAAGCGTGTATAATGCCTTACATTCTTATTAAGGGTTCAAGAAGAAAAACAACAAGTACCGTGTTGGTTTGAAGCAGAAAGCTGGAGCAAATGAGCAACTGAGGGCAGCATTGACGTGTAAGTGTGAAATCAATCATGCATAATTGATCATTTTGTTTACACTCATTGTTATCATAGCTACAAAACCAGCCAATGATGATGAAGGTCAATCCCAACCAAGCGCCACTTCATTGAGTGTGGAAGGCATATTGTCAGCATCAAATCGTTGGATGGCAACAGATTCCAGCAGCCAAGATCTACTTTCAAAATCCAGCACAGGGTTAGTACTCTGTTTCATTGATGATTGCATCAGCACTAACGCATAAGCAACAAAAGAGCTGTAGCCAGTGAAGAGTGTTTCAACATAATGGACTACATTCACCTCCCACCAGATTCATCTCCCTCCAGGCAGCCTGATATGACAGCTTTAGGAAGGACTGTAAAAACGATGTTGACCAATCCTGCAAATGGAGATGAATCTCCTGTGGCCCACCAGGATGATGATGGGATTCTTTCACCTGTCAACAATCGGCCTCTTGATCCACCTCAAGCACCATCGGCACCATTGGCCAAAGACCAAACTTTCAGTAATCAGCCAAGAGTTCCCAACATACTGCATCATGGCGATGCTGTCATGAAAAGTAGTAACAACAATTGCCTCACCCCTAAGGAAACACGTGTCAAAGTTAAGGTGGTCTTTCAAGTGTATGGTGAAGCACAGTCCATTCGTGCTCCCGTTATCTCAAAAGATGGAATATTAGGTAAGAATTGTGTATCTTAATGCCTTAAATGCCATTCAATAATATTTCTGCCAGTTCAAATAGAAGATGCTGTTATTGTAGCGCAACGACTATTGGACTCTGTTGGCTCGGTGCTATTCGATCAGACACAACAACCTCCATTTCAAGTAAAAGATATTGTTTTTGTTGACAATGAGAGTTGGCAAATGGATTTCGATGCACTGGAGTGGTGCCGACGGATGGCACTGCACTTTTGAAGGCATCATTATATTAAAGGAGCCAACAAAAGAATCAAAGCAGTAAGTTGGGTTTCTACTTTAGTAATGTTTATTTAATCATTAATATAACACAATTCTTTTGTAATAGAAAACCTTCTGCAGATGATGGCATGATGACAGCTGTTTTTTCGAAATCTTATAATGAGCTGAAGTTTCCAACTGCTGGCAAGTCAAGGGAGTCAAGTCGTTCTTCTAGTATGAGTTCCTCAAGGCATCAACACGAAAACACACAAAAAGACGATTGCAGTGAAATGACTGATTGTGATATGGAAGATGCTGATGTGGTTACAAGTCAAATGACTGCTATGTCATCAGCTCGTCGGATGAGGAGTCTGCACTGGAAGATGATACAGCCACAAGTGAATCAGAGACAGATGATGACTTTGTTACTGTTAAGGCTGAATCAGGAAAGAGGAAAAAGTTTATAGTGAAGCGTAAGGGATAGACATCCAAACATTGCTCTGTCAACTTGCGTGACGAGAGGATGCCATCACAATCCCAAAAAAATGCGCCTAAGCAGACAATCGATCAGATGAGAAGGCTTGGGTTAGCTTTCTGGAAGTTGACGGATGACACAGGAACACACGGCAAAAGTAGAGATGCACGATTAGCTGATGACAAAGCTATGAGACTATTGCGTAAAGAAAAACCTGGGCGACCTGTTACTGTTGACACTTACAAATATTGCAAGGAAATTGTAGCCTGGATTACTTCTTTCAACGGGATCCTATTATACGAAAGTTTATGTTCCTCTTAATCAGCGTTCAGCAGAATGGAGGCGTTTGGTTGGTGGTTGTGGAAATTTGACGGAACACTTCCGTACTGCCTTTGCACTGATTGAGATGCCTCATAGTATGCAACTGCCATCAACCATTAACCATTTTGATTTCATTCACCGACATCTTCTCTACAACAAGATCAAGAGAGATCGAATTTGAACTGAAAGCCCCTCCTTTCTTTCGTTACAAAAAATAAAGACTTTTTTTGGTTATTAAATCGTTCATTATCCGGCCCAAGAAATCACATAGTACAGTTTAAAGAAAAAAAGGCAGAAACCTTTGAGGGTACATTAATGAATACAATCGTTACGTGAATCAACAAAGGAATACAGGTAAAAGTCATGAAGCAAAGGATCAGTACTCCTTAAGACATTGGAGATTCGTTGCAGCCAGACATTGGCTTGCTCAGCAGCTTGAGTATTCCAAGGGGGCAATTCAGAAAAGGCTTTGTCTGCGAGGGCCGGGTCAAAATATTCCCTGCAATTATCGTCATTGTGAGCTTTAAAATGAAACTTATCAACCAGCCAAACGACCACATCAACTACGCGCCGATATGTGCGGGCCACTGCTGGGTCTTCAATAGAATCAATTACATTCTTCACTGAAGGAAGAAATCGGCAAGCCTTGTCAAAGAATGTGAAGGTTGGGTATCTTCCTATAAAGACATAATGGATCAAATAAGAATTGTGCAATAAGCTTTGATGTCATGTACCTATTGATTCATATGTGTTTGAGATCCCAGGAAGTAGTTCTGCTGTTTGCTCAAAGGTAAACATTTTGAAGACATTCAGAAATCGACCGCATGACCAGACGTTAACAAATATGCCAGGAAGAAATCTCTTTTGGCTCTGTACTTAGAAACCCTTTCTCCAACGTGTCATTATCAATCAGAGAATCGTCCACAGTTGAAACTTGCTTTTTTCGTTTCGCAGGCGGCAAAATAATATTCCCAACATTATCAAGTGGTGTTTCAGTGAAATCTGCTACTCCCAAAGACTGTCGCTTCCCACTTCCATCAGTGTGTAGTGACATTTGATAGGTTAGACGATGCGCTGGATTGGAGCAAGTCCTTCCATCCATATGTTCACGATTAACTCCTTTTAGAACATCCAACGATGATGCAAACAGTCCCGTATTCTTCAAAATGATGTTGACAGAAGCCATCCAATGGTGTAGTTATTGCCATATCACAGGCTGGAATCCTACACACTTGATGACCTATCAAATTATTATCTAGTCTGTTATATAAACAAATTTACCCATTGCTTTTCCATCAACAACTGATGCAGATACTATAACGCCATTGCTAAGAGTTCTGTGACAAGCACTACATCTATGATCCCATTTTCTAGCACTGTTTTCCTTAAAGTAAGAGACAAAATCTTCCATTGCCCGTGCATATTCACGTAACGGGGATTGGACACGTTTGGTGCTAAGGAGGAATCAAAATGCTCTAGCAGTAATGGCGGCAAAAGAGGTTCTTGTGGGAGTCGGTGTTTGTGCAATTTGATTATGTTCATGAGTACGTACGCTTTTTTGAAGAGGGGATTGGATTTTGGTGAAGCAATTGGATTTGTACGGGCCAAGTGGTAGGCCCTGGTAAGTGAGTTGAGAATTCCAGTGCTTTGAACTAGTGCATTACAAGGGTGAATATCAGCATAAAGGAGAATGGAAAAAACATCAGCATTGATGTTATGTACATACGCAAGCATGACGGGGATTCGGACTGCCCAAATATCTGCTGCATCCATACACATGTAATTGTTGTGGTCCAACCGAATCATTCCAGTATGCATCAATGTTTCGTAATCGTACATTATCCTGCTCTTGCGGTATGGATGTATTTTGTGGCTTTTGTTAGGTAGGAGTCCACAAAGTACAGAGAGTTGTTGCATGAGACAGCACGGCCACGACAATCTGCCTTCAAGAGATGTCCAGTCATAACTCCTTTGATGGTTAATACATTGACCCCTCCATCTGCCATCTGAAATCGCAAAGGTTGCTGACAACCAAAGCATTTAGAGATTGGTGGAGCCACAAACACAACTGGATCATCAAGAGTCCAAGACGGAGGGTTTGACTTTGGTACATTTCATCAATAACCTTCAAAACATGCATAACGTCCATGTCCAACTTGCATGCGACTATAGAAATAAAGAATCGAAGCTGTTCAAGGGTTAGATGTGGGAATGGAAAGTGTGGAAACCTTAGACATGTTGTTGTAAGCTTCATAAGAAGATGAAAACCCCTTTAAGCAATCAAGTATTGTTGGTAGATTGCGGCAGACAGTCATTGTGATGTAAGCTACATTAAAAACGTTGAAGGTTTGGCTGTCTATCTGTATCATTTTGGCACTTAAGTTTTTATGTAGCACGTTTCCATGACAAACCTCTCTAACATGTCTATCTAATAACGATTCCAATAGTTGTTTTAATATACATCAAATGGATATCTAATGTATATTTGATCTAGCCTATTATAGGTGTAATAGACCCATAGTGAGTCATCGAACAGTGGTGCATTGCACCAATAATGAGTTGTCCGATAGTTGTCTAATAATCAGGTCACACTCAATGGCGCACCATCTGGACAATCTGGAATTGATAGGGATATTGATAGGGTGGGAGGAGAATCCCAATATTGCGATTACAACTAGCTGTATATTCATCAATTTAATCATGTATCGTATTAAAACCATAAAGCAAGCGAACCTATGAGACCAGTGAGTAAGTTTGACCAGTGACCAGTGACCGCACCCGTCAATGGTAGAGAGAGATAGGGCGTCCCCTAAACTCCCAACCTTGACGGCTTCTATATGCAAGGATACCTAAGATAGGACGATTATTGTCGATTAGTGTAAGTTAGACCAACGTAATCCAGTGTGATATAGGATGTATTTATATAAATCCAAAGATGCAGAAAGACTTGAGAGAAACTCACCATAGCACGTTCCGCCCAAGAAAGTCTGCGATAACCTGTCCTCATGGCAGAGATTGTGAGCAAACACTATATCAATTAACGTACCCTTCTCCTACAACAAACTACACCCTGGCATCCTACACTAACACAACCATCATAACTTCTAGCACTAACGCCATCACTATCACAATCACCAAATCCACTCAACTCATTAATACTGTAACAGTTCTGATGCCACGGCAGCATGGGGACCAGTCCAGAAGAGCATCTTGCGTGAGATTGATCATAAGCCAAGGTACTGATGCAGCATGCATCATAGGTGACGAAGTATAAAGCCGACATCTTTCCGTGACATAACAAAAAAAAATAACCTGCAAAGAAAGTTGATACCATGTAAACGAATATATGGAAGGATATATGGAAGGAGAACTCACCTCATCACACTCTGCACATGCCGCACGTTACAGTAACAAAACAAGAAGCTCACATCTCAAGCCCTCAAGTCATCTGCCAGCTTTATACCCTCAGTAACACTATCCATGAGTAAAAGGAAGTATTGCAGAACAGTGGAAACTTGCAATTACATCATTGACTTAACACACACTCAGCAGATGAAAGGGGTGTTGGTAGCGGAAGGGGGCCTAATCCTTCACAAGACCTAATCCCAGTCATAGCCTTCACAAGTGAGGTCTCATCTCCGTGCACATACCCTTATCTCAAATGGACATGCTCTGCAGAAGAATTGAACTTCATCAGAGCAATTAAAAATGGTGGATATGAACAATGACAGTGCATAGTGGCAGAAAAAAATCCGACAATGAATGTAATAAAGGAATTCAAGAAGCCTGCAGGATGACTACAGTATGAAGTTGTGATGAGATTAGGGGCAATGGTGTTGGAGATGGTAATAGATGAAGGTTAGGTTGAGTGGATAGGGTGGGATGGATGGGATGGGATGAGATGGGATGGGATGGGATGGGATGGATGGGATGGATGGGATGGATGGATGGTGGAGTGAAGGAGGTATTAGTGACGAGTTGTTGAAGGGAATGAAAAAAAAATATTGAATAAATGAAAAAATCACTTACAGAAAATCCCTTGCGCCACACAAAAAAATGTGTTGTGAAACGTCTGTACGACCTGTGACACGTCTGTACGACCCAAGTGTTTGGTCTGTTAGATATCTAATAAAAACCTATTGGAACAATAATAATCCATTAGACCGAATTGTCTAGCACAACCCGCTCGACACGAACTCACTAGACATAGAGTGACAATGTATATTAAAGCCATAGTAGCAATATAATAGACATGTATTAGAAAGGGAATTTAATCTAATACATGTCCAATAGTTGGGTCCCACTAGACAGACAAACTCCTGAGAAGGCATCATGCTCAAAGAATCGCAATATGTATACCCGAATTATTACGACGAGATGTTCTCGAATACTTACATGACGACCTGTTTGGTGGACATCTATCAGACAGCAAAATACGACCAACATTTTTAGAGCGATTTTGGTGGCCCACAGTAAATGCCGATTTAAAAGATCATGTAAAGTCATGTGAAACCTGCGTTAAAGCAAAAGACGTCACCTATAAACGATTAGGAATAATCAGACCAGTGCCAGCAGGTGAAACACCCTGGGAGCGCGTAAGCATAGACGCCGTTGGCCCTTTTAAGAACTCTGCGCGAGGAAACAAGTATATCATTGTATTGACTGACCACTTCACAAAATGGGCTGAAGCCTACGCTGTTCCATCCCTTGAAGCGGACGTTGTTGCCAGAGTCCTAGTTGAAGAAGCTTTCTGTCGATATGGTATCCCCTTGTACGTTCAAACTGACAGAGGACAGCCATTTGCCAGTCAATTGATGATGAGAATTTCGCGAATACTTGGTGCACGTAAAACCTTTTCAATGCCTTACAACCCCAGATCAAATGGACTGGTAGAACGATTCAACAAAACTCTCTGTCAAATGCTTAGAAGTTATGTCGACATATATTTAAACGATGACTGGGATCAGTTTATCCCTTATGTTCTTTTTGCATATCAGACAACTGTCCAACCATCCGTCGGAGATTCACCCTTCTTCTTGCAATTTGGAAGTGATGCACGCGTTCCTGCAGACTTATTCTTTGGCGATATTGCCGAGCAATTAGACCCCCCTCCAAACAATTTTACAAAAAGTCCTGATGACGACAAAAATGATGACATCCCCTTAGCCATTGAGCATCTAGTGGAAGAGAACTTTGCCACCACCACAGGTATTTCCCCGCACATAGTTGTTTGGCGTGTAAAAAACATGAAGACAGCACTTACGTCAGCTGCAAAGAAGTTATATGACCACCCCGTGGACTTACCACCTGACGAAATGCTAAGGCAAATGATCAGCCGACATAACATTGATATTTTATACATTATACATGACAGAAACGCTGATAAAGTTATACAAAAAGGAAGACGACGACCACAATGGCCGCCGTATATACATCCCGGCACACGAACTTTTCAGTTTGAGCGAAAAGACAGTCGAGAAGTTGACCTAGCACTTAAGATTTATACGTCGCCAGGTATAACCCTCAGGATGATGCAATATGAAAACCTATTCTCCCTGACACCACATGGATGTCTTTGCTACGGAAGAAATATAATTCTGGACCCAATGGATCAACATATAGCATCAGGCACACCGTTATGGTCCACTCCAACATCTCCAATAACTTTGGATTTCACTGCGGAAAGTTTAGAACATGCACCTCTAACATTAGCACTAACCGACGAAAGTTCAGTACGTTTGATGCCATCAGATAACGTACAACAAGTTTTGGAAGACAACCCACCGCCGGTTTATCCGATTTTAGCATAGAATTAATCCACAGACTACGCGTAGCCCGAGGCATTGCCGCAGAGAATAACAGGAAAGCACAGGAACGTATGAAAACACGCTCAGAAACCACAGACCGAGAGTTTGACTTTAAAGAAGGTGATAGAGTATGGCTAGCCGTACCACTGCGTGCTGCTAAAGGATCGTCTCCCTTAACTCAAAATTCATGTTCCGATGGTCCGGACCCATGAGGGTTATTGGCAAAGAAGGTGAGAAGTTTCAGTTAGTTGAAACGCTCCCTGGACAATGTATTATGGGTAGAGTATCTCATCGTGGTCGAATGAGACCATATTCATCACGAAAACCTCTTACGGCAGCTGAAGAAGCTGCAATGAAAGCAGAAGATGACTATGAAGCAGAAATCAAAAAATGGGAAGATTGCACCATCGTTCGAAAACGACCTCCAGGCAGACAAATTAGCAGCGGAGTGAATCCACTCTTAAGACGCCGTTTTGATGATGACTTTGACGAAACGTTGGAGGAAGAGGATCCAGAATATGAAATTGAAAAAGTTGTAAAACACGTTAAATATGACGGAATGCCTTATCAATATGAGATTAAATACAAATCCTGGCCGTCATCCTATAACGATTGGCATGATGAAGATGACCTGCCAAAAGAATCCGTTGCCCAGTACTGGGAAAGCAATAAACAGACTAAGGAGTCTGAATACAGGAAATATTTCCAGCACACTCAAAGTAAAGCTGCATTAAAAAAGAGATCTACAAAGAAATGAATATATGACAGTCTTTAAAGAAGCTGGACCCTGTGAACTTCATGATGGTTCACGGTCAATAAAGACCAATAATCACACCAAACCAAACAGGTTGAGAATAAGGCTTTATTCACTTGACACGTCCGCATATAGGCGCGGATAAACCAGAGGGCAAAAGACTTAGACTAAAATTAACATAAAAGAGTAAACAAACAACTCAGAGGAAAACTGTTTGACAGCGAATGAAGAGGAGAAGAAACTGAATCTCCTTGACGTGTCAGAACGCGTCTATCAGTTACACCAGAGTATAGGGACCACAGCAAAGTGCCAACATCAAGGCTTTAAAATATGAACTCCGTGCAAAATCACTGATAGTCAATTATGAAATTTATTTATTTTTGAGAAATAAATCTGACAGTTAAACACAGAAATCATGAAAAAGAGCTCACGGAGGTTGAGAGTACCTGGGTTTGGGGCTTTGAACCAAGCCGTTAACTTGGCGAATTCAGCCGCCACATGTCCCAGTACATGCTACACAGAATACAGTTTCCTGATACCAATTTTGGTCTTCTTTGATGACAGGATGACCTCATAAACTATGAAGAAGGGAAAGCACATATTTTCCTCATTTTATGCAAAAACTCACTGTTTTATGTTGGCATGACGTGACGCAATAAGTCCTGACATTGAAAAAAGCACCTGCCATGTGGACTTTTCGTGAAGGGCATCTATCCTGGAGTAAACCATGCTAAATTTACTCTTCTCTCCAGGGAAGAAGCACACAAGTTACTGGAAAAGGTAATGATAAGCGCCTATCATCCCATGGGTGGATTTTATGCATACAAGGTTATTCAAGGGATCTAAGTTATTGACCAATTGAATAGCGCCCACCTGGAAGGACAACAGGTGTGCTAAGAAGACAGGATATTTTAGGTTGGATTGTGTAGTCATGGAATAGTCCATCCATGCGGCCTTTCCTCTTCTGGGACCCAAGACTGCCACCAGACCTCCCCTACCTGGTAAAGAATATATCACCAGCCCATCCCTTCCCCTCGGCGTCACCTTGGCCACCCTTATCCCTCGCGAGGAACCAATGATGAAGCTACAACTTAGAAAAGAACAAGAACTTTGCTAAAGGGCTGAGGAGGGAGGATGAAAGACATATTGTATATAGTAACTTAATTTTGTGAAGGGAAATTGACTATAAAAAGGGGCAGTTTTGTGTGGAAGGTCCTCAGAAGTTTTGGACTGAAGAATAAAAAAGACCTCTCGTTTTAACTCTGCTGTCCCAAATTACCTCCCAATCCCTCTGTCTCTTGGTCATCTCGTGAGGCACCTCAAGATCTCTCTCTTTCTACCACCCTGAAGGAAGTCGCCAGCAACATCGGTTTGAACAGGAAACACTGCAGAACCTCGCTACCCTGCTATATCCCAAGTACCTTGCTGCTACAGACTTTGGCATCCTCTCCCAACCTCATTCAGAACGGCCTCTTGGCCCCTCTTGGCTTGCTCCCAGGTTCAGTAACAAGACTCCCGCAGGTGAAGACCCCCAGGTGTTAGAAAGATCGGTTTTTGTTGTATTTTTGGTGAGTGTAGCTTGAGACCCTGTTATTTTTTTGGGTCATATCACCTATGTTAAAACCGTTGACATATGTTACCAAAGTACTGGTTTGAAACCGGGTTAGGGCGTATACGGCCGGAACGGCCGTATACGCCCTGAATTGAACCAGCATCAATATGTAAACAAAATCAGGGCCATGTACGGCCTTATACGGCCTTACCCAACTGGTGGTTGTACATGGCCGGGCCATGTATGGCCTTACCCAGCTGGTGGTTGGCGCAATACTTGGCGCCACATTTAGCCAACCACATATGTTTACCCTTCAACCACTTTGGATTAAATCATGTGGTATGTACCAGATCTTGCCAGTATGGCTGTCTGTCCCCACCGCCCCACTCAAAGCACAGAATATCCTGACGTGTACGGCCCAATTTGGCGCTTTTAAAACATCAATTAAATGGCCGTGTACGGCCCATTGGTCAGGAAATCTGATTATTTGGTACCCCCTCTTTGCGCCGCAACGTACAGGTACGTCCAATCAAGGCCGTAACCGCACGGGTACCTCCAGATGAGGCCGTAACCGCACGGGTACGTCCACATAAGGCCGTAACCGCACGGGTACGTCCAAATAAGGCCGTAACCGCACGAGTACGTCCAAAGATGGCCAATTATACAAACTGTTTGAACCATTTGCTATCGCAATTGCTAACTTCTGAAGAATATTTCGTAAAATATTAATTGATTAAAGGAGAAGTACTAACATTAACCTTTCACAATCCGTCAGTCCCAAACAGTTGTCTCTGCAAAGTTTCAGTAAAAGATTTAGTGCTAACGTAGCGGAAAAAGCGCATGGAACGCGATGCAAGAGCGTTAAAAGCTGCAACAGTACCTAGAGGCATCCACTCATTGAGCGCTTTCAAATGATATAACACACATATGCCGAATATGTCTGCCCGCATTTGGCTTCTTCATCTGAAAGCTTTGACACCCATGCCTTAAAACTACACCAGTCCGTTAAGCCTAAACTTTGATTTTAAGGTCAAGCGTGGACAACTACTTGGTTTAAAAAAACAGCTTTGGGGACTTCATCGGTGATGGTTTCACACCTCTATCACGTCTTTAGAGTATTTTATTGAGTTTTGAAGTCAAATTTTGTGTTTACCAAGCTGGGAATAATAATTGCAAGACAGCACAGAGCGTTAGAAGCTGCCACAGGTACGTGGGAGATTCCACAAATTAAGAGCTTTCAAATGATATTATACACATATGCCGAACATGTCTGTCCGTATTTGATATTTTTAAATGACAGCTTTTGACACGCATGCCTTAAAACTACACCAGTCTGTTAAGGCTAAACTCTAATTGCAAGTCAACCGTGGACAAATACTTGGTTTAAAAACAAACAGCTTTGGGGAGTTCATCGGTGATGGTTTCACACCTCTATCACGTCGCTAGAGTGTTTTATTGAGTTTTGAAGTCAAATTTTGTGTTTACCAAGTTGGGAACAACAATTGCAAGACGGCACCGAGAGTTAGGAGCTACCACAGGTACGTGGGAGACTCCACAAATTAAGAGCTTTCAAATTATATAACACACATTATTAAACACGTCCGTCTTGATTTTTTTCATTGATTTAAAGTCACCGCTTGACTTAGTCTGGGGCCTTCTAGGCCATGTTCGACCAGTTACGTGTGTATACAGGACTGTACTGTGGTTGACGGTACTGTGGTTGTTGGGCTCCAAACTGTCCGTTTATAGGCGTACAAATATCTACGTTACATATATATGTTAGTGCTATTGTCAAAGCAGATTTAAGAGTCTCCTCATATTTGCATTCAGTATGACCCGGCCGTCTATTGGTACCAGTTTTTACGAACCGGTTACGTCTGGCCCGCCGACCCATCCGTATTTTGGTTCCAGTACTTACAGACCCTTTACGGCCGGGTCTGGCTACGGCGGGCCCGCCCGAGACCCTAACCCTGACCTGGCCGTATTATAGTACCGGTTCTTACAGACCGGATACGGACGGCCCGCCCGACCCGGCCGTATTTTGGTACCCGTTTTTACAGACCGGATACGGACGGCCCGCCCGACCCGGCCGTATTTAGGTACCCGTTTTTACAGACCGGATACGGACGGCCCGCCCGACCCGGCCGTATTTGGTACCCGTTTTTACAGACCGGATACGGACAGCCCGCCCGACCCGGCCGTATTTTGGTACCCGTTTTTACAGACCGGATACGGACGGCCCGCCCGACCCGGCCGTACTTTGGTAACGGTTCTTCCAGACCGTATACGGCCGGGTCCACTGGACCCGGCCGTGTTGGGTCTCAAACCGATACTTTGGTAACATACGTCAACTGTTTTGACCCCAGTAGCTATCCCATTTTTTTGGTGGGCTCAGGTCACTTTTGGTGGTTTTGGTTATGTTTTCTCTGAACTTTTCGGATATGGGGCCAGAAGAGTTCACAGAACTACTTAGCGTCAAAACAGGTGAGAAATTCTTTTGCAGTGAATATTCTAATATGGCATAGTTTTTGCCTAGCAGAAATGTTAGACAGGCAGGACGAGAGTTCTGCGATATATTCAAGCATGTGCATAACGGTGTTACGCATCAAATGAAAGCAGCTGGAAAAGAGTTGGATTGCTTTTAAACGTATACTGGGACAATGCACCGCGTTTCATGGCATTCATACTTAGAGATGAGACATGGACCCCAGCTGAAAATAGCGGCGCTTAGAACTTTGCTTAAAGTAGTGAGTATATTTCATTGTGCCGTATTACTCTTTGACCTATCGTAACATCTATAAAGATATTCTGTGAACAGTCAGTTGTTACAATCATATTGCCTGTCGGTGATAAATGTCTTCAGGAATTAGAATGCTGGGAGCAGCTAGATGTGCAGGAGAAGTTGACTTTGATTGATGATTCTTCGTCAAAACGTACCTTCAGTCGGCAATTTGCTATTTGAGGTCATTGTTGTTGGAAACAACACATATTTCCGGAAGAATTCATCAAACTTGCTCCAATGGTTAAGAAAGAGAAGGAATGTTGTTGAGAGCCAACATAGCCGCCATCCTGTAGCGGATCCAAAGACAACCGAACATGGAGATTATGTGAACAAAAACTGGCAAAAAGTAAGTACAGAAGCCGTACAAAACCCCATGTAACCGTATATAACCGTATACTGCTATGTACCTTTGTATACTGCCGTTTACGTTTGTGTGCGCCCGTCTCTGGACTCTGTTGATTAACGCTTTCAAAAGACAGGTTCCTTTTTACTTTTTACCTGAAATACGGCAACGTCCACGATATCTCAACCTTGGACCTGCAGACAATCTACCTACAGCAGCTAAAAAGGGGACAACGGAAGCTGACGTTTGTCCTAAATATTACGACAGGAAGAGGAAGGCTAAATCAATGACGGCCGGAGCAATGGTTTTTTATGTCGTCATCGATTTTATATTGGATTTCACCTTTTTCCTAAAGCTGAAAGCATCAATGATGTTTTTGCAACTCTATACACAAGGTACCATACAATTTAACAATTTAACTCTAAATCTTGCAGGTTTGAACAGTGCCCATCCATTTGTGTTGGTGATAATAATAACTGCCATGCTGCAGACTACTGCACTTTGCGGGAGTACGAATTCTTCAAAGATTGTCGATTTGTTATAGGACGATTTTCACTCAAATGCTCACAGGGGCTGTTCCGCTGCTTCTCACGCAAAACACTACAGAAAGCATATTAAATAATTTCATGCTGAAAACAGAACAAACAGTATACAGCCGCAAATGGCGGTGTACGATTAAATTTTTGTGCAACAAAAAAATTTACTAATGCTTCCGGCTAATTACTGCCGTTTTTGTCAAAAGCATTGATGAAACTAGATTGGTAATGTATTTTGGTAAACCGTACATAACCGTATGTTTACGATACTGTCATGAAAATCGACGAAGTTTTTTTTAGTTGTCGTCGGTTTTGACCTTGGTATTTATCCCGTTATGGGTGAACTTGGCGACAAGAAGATCGAGCATTTGCCGTTTGTCGGTGTCGGTCGCGTAGATCCGCTCGTGAGCTTCAACTAAGTCAATGACTGACTCCAGGTAAGTGATGATCTCCTGAAGGGAAGCCAATTCACGAAGTTGGAGTTGGGACCATCGCACGCTCCACTGCTGTCCAGCCTGACCGTCCAGATTTCCAACATTATAGAGCTGACGAAGGGCAGTTACAAACTCAACAACAGTGGTGCCCTTAAACTTTGACGGACGAAGAATGGAAGAGCCAGTTGAAGAAAGGGAAGTGGTAGTAGACATGGTGATGTACCGAACTGCAGGTAGTTTTGTGTCAGAGTGGGAACGTCGGTGTAAGTGAGGAGAGGAATAAAATAGTAGTGAAAATCTTGGATTGAACAAGAAGATCACCTGGCCGTTTTTATAGGCAACAGTGTGCTGTTTGTGCTTAAACAGGAAGTCTCATTGAAAGGGGGAACTGTTGCAAGTTCTTTCCTTCTATGGTTATTTTATCTCCTTCGTGTTGAAGGGGTGATATCACCCTTTAAGTGACAAATTAATTTACGGTCAAAATAATGTTTGTGTAACCAGAAATTTCTGATTTTTGCTAAGTTCTTTTAACTATGAAATTCATACAGATAATATGATTTCCTCACTTACATCAACATACCCTTGCAAAACTACAACCCTTAGTTCGGTGGATATCACCGAGGTTGATGATTATTTTGCAACGGTAGTTGGTGTGTGTAAGTTGGGCCAAATCATAATATGTGATGTAGTTAAGTAGCAGAGATGATTAGCGTGTCTTTAGAAAACTTACGCCAAATGGCGTGAAAATTTTCATCTAACCAAATCAATAAACATTTAAACATGACGACTTAAGTAAAGCAGTTTATTAAATTGGTTGCGTGTGAACAGGATTTAACAGAAAGGGAAGTGGTAGTAGACATGGTGATGTACCGAACTTCAGGTAGTTTTGTGTCAGAGTGGGAACGTCGGTGTAAGTGAGGAGAGGAATAAAATAGTAGTGAAAATCTTGGATTGAACAAGAAGATCACCTGGCCGTTTTTATAGGCAACAGTGTGCTGTTTGTGCTTAAACAGGAAGTCTCGTTGAAAGGGGAACTGTGCAAGTTCTTTCCTTCTAAGGTCATTTTATCTCCTTCGCGTTGAAGGGAATATCACCCTTTAAGTGACAAATTAATTTACGGTCAAAATAATGTTTGTGTAACCAGAAATTTCTGATTTTTGCTACACAGCGAATTCAAAAAAGGCCGGATTGGATCTAGACCGCTGCTGGATGGAAGAAAGATGCCATCTTATAGTCGTTACACCGCTGTGTCACTATAACGTATTTAAGTCATTGGTGGAAAGGTCGACACTGCCTTTTTGAATAAATCTCAGTATCACTATGTGTGTTACTCTTTGTACAATGCTTATGTTTAAATATAAAAAATGAAAGCTGCAGGTGTGAAGTCCAAGACGTTGAGGTGTCCGTTCTGTACTATACAACCGCACTCAACCGGATCCTCTACAACCGCGCTTGTGCGGCATCTACAATCAGCTCACAGATTGTACTATGTTGCAAAGACGTACCACTGTGAGCGACCATTCTGCGGGAGTACTATTCAGAATGCTACCCCGGATCAGGTAGCGCTACATGTTCTAAGTCACAAACGACCATACAAAGGTTAGTTTCTCTTTCCGTTTATATTAGTGTACAACCTTTTGATATACTTGTTATATAGCCCGCACAGTTATCGCTTTGCCTACTGGAGTTGATGTACTGGAAGGTCGTGATGCTTTCAGGGCTGATCCTAGCCCACGGAATGGAGGGTTACCATTTCAGAACGTAATTGATTTGCGTCACGACGTTAACGAGCAACATGATGATAATGAAAGGATAGGTATTGATGTGGGAGAATATTTGGAGAGGGAGGTGGACGAGGAGGATGACGGTGATGATGGTGAAGAAGGAAGGGCAACTGAAAATGATTCGGTTGCCGATGACGACGGCAACGACGACGACAACAATGTGGGAGAATATTCGGAGAGTGAGTTAGACGAGGAGGATGACGGTGATGATGGTGAAGAAGGAAGGGCAACTGAAAATGATTCGGTTGCCGATGACGACGGCAACGACGACGACAACGATGTGGAGGGTGATGAAGGATCAAATGAAACTGAAAATGATTCGGTTACCAATGATGACGGCAACAACGATGACAATGGCAGCGACAACGAAGAATTTGATCAGGCGGATGACGACATGGATATTGCTGTAGATGGTAGGATAGCAATTAAGCAAATACACAGTTAATAACATTTTTTATAGAAAGTATGGATGTCAAAACCGTATGGGATAGCATCAAATCCAACCAAGAAATTCAGAATCTCGTCACGCTGTATATTATGGTTACTGAAAGCAAGCTCACGCACAAGGCATACCATGCCATGATCAACCTTCCATACTTTAAGGAAACCGCTTTGAAACTGCCACCGAAGAGGTTGCAAAATCTGATAGCCAAAATTAACCG
Source organism: Chytridium lagenaria (assembly GCA_025449115.1). Taxonomy (NCBI): domain Eukaryota; kingdom Fungi; phylum Chytridiomycota; class Chytridiomycetes; order Chytridiales; family Chytridiaceae; genus Chytridium; species Chytridium lagenaria. The sequence continues at coordinate 37,253 of JAHLKC010000155.1, forward strand.
CCTGGTCGCAAAAACGTCTCTTACCCACACACCGTATTCTTTGAGCCGGATGCCGTAAATTCCAATGTCACCGCACAGCAGCACTGCGTCCCATACCTTCCAATCTCCACCGTTGTACGGTTTTGGCTCTCCTCTCCCGTGTTGCGGCAGGAAATTGTTAATGTTAACAACACGTCCACCCTACCTTATTTGACCACGGATCAAACCTTACGAGACCGTATTTATGAGATGGAACAGAACGAGGGAAGCGTTATTCACCATGTTTGGGATGGATGTGACTGGTTGGGCTTACTCGAACGAACTAGTAGTCTTTGGCGCGTCAGTTTTGATCGTGGAATTCGAAAGGGCTTTCGGCCTTTATTTCTTCATCTATATTTTTACAATGATGAGTTTGGGTGGAAGGGTCTTGGAAAACAAGATTTAAAGCATCTAGTCTTCATGGTTACCGCTGGTGAAATGGGTCGGGAGTTTCGCGGTCGGCCAAAATCGTTGGCTGTTCTGCCAATAATGCTTTGCAAAAGCAAATCTCGCGACTTTGCAGGCAGTGACGCCTTGCTCGAGTTGTTTACTCCAGATCTCCAAGAGCTATCAACGGGGAAGTTATTCGAAATTGAGGGGATCAAGTATCTTGTATTTGCATACGTATGGATAATAGTCGGTGACATACCAGCAAGAAAAGAAATATGCGGCCTCTCACCCTCAGTTCATGCACAACAGCCATGCCATCTGTGTACAATGAACTTGGGGGATCCAATCGACATGCCGCAGCAACTCAGGAATAATCGGGATATGACTGATAATCTTACCATCAATCGCGGGAATACTGGATTACCATTCCGCGATCGTGAGTCAGAATTGGCTGCACGCGGTATCAACCGTATTTCCGAGATCTTGAAATGGCCAGGCTGCAGCATACCTGTCAACATCGTTACAGATTTGATGCATGAAGCTTACCTTGGCGACTGTGGTCGCTTTTTCTTTTCCGTCATGGATTCACTTCCGGGAGGTGCCGACGGGAAATGGAAGTTACTTGGGAAAGAAAGTCAATCTTACCGTGTGTTAAACGGTACATCCGGGTCGTATTCGTTCAAAAATGCATCTCAATGGAGGGGTTTGAAAGCTCACGGCATCAAACTGTTTGTGAAGCTTCTCCGTTCATGATGCTGAAGTTAAAACTAATCTCTTCAGCATCATCCCTGCAGTATGTGAACGCTTTAAGGGATGGTGCGTTTATGTACGAATAATTTCTCTTCTCGCTGGTCACAGTTTACGGTCAGAAGATATGAATGAAATCGAAAGACTCATCAGTATTCTTATGGCTAATGCAAACACCATGCTAAGGTTTTCTCTCAATACCCACTTACTGAAGCATTGGAGCTATTTTGTGAGAAGGTTCGGGCCTCCAAGAGACTATTGGTGTTTTGTTTTTGAGGCCATTATTGGTGGCCTTAAGCACTATTTTGGCAATATTAATTATCGCCATGTTTCACGTTCAATTTTCGAGAGATACTGTGCTAATATGACGATGGAGCTCTTTCAACAATTAGAAAGCAAATCATCTAACCTGCCAATAAGGTATAACCTGTAAAAGTGCTTGTTTGAACTAATTTCTTTATATATTTTAAGATTCAACTTTCCCACCGTTGGCAAAAAATGGACTCGGCGTGATACACTCTTCTGCAATGTATCCCTTTCGCGCGATATTCGGGGTCGTGACCTTTATTTTTCTGAAAAAGGGCAAGCGAATGTAAACTTTGAGGTTTACAAGCCAGGAAGTAAAGTTCTTATCAAGTCAGATAATGCCGACATCAGTCACGTTGGGGAGATCATTTATTTTGCATGGACTGAAAACTTCGAACATCGCCTTTTTTTTTACTTTAAACCGCGGTCAGAGGAACGTACGATTCATTCAACGTATTTAATTCATTTTTGCCGCATCTCCAAAGAGAATTCACGAGATATCCACATAGGAAAGGTTGATACCATTATAAAACCTTTAAGAATTATGGAGATGGATATTGGAGGAGCTAGCACGCATTATATCTGTACTAATTTGTCTATTGATGAATAAAACCTCTACTGCGAATGGACGTGCATGATGGTGTGTCCGAAAATTGTAAAAGAAAAAAATTGCAACGGTGCTTTGCTCATTCACTCCCCAACACAGTCACGATCACCACGATCACCGCATCCGTTATGGACGACATCAGTGACAGTGACGACTTTGATCAAGATTCGACATATTCCGATCCACCCGACCAGTGACATCCAATTTTGCAAGCACTAGAACGTCAAGTCAGCCCAATGACGTTCCAGCTTTATTCTCCAACGGACAATCGGAAAACAGGGTGTTTCAATTCGAAAAGAAGAACCACCAAGGAGGCTTTGGCTTTAAAAGTGCAGGCTTACCGGTACCATCGGTATCTTCATCGTATGGTGGTGTCAGTGGTAGTCGAGGCACAGAATGCCACCTTTGTCGTCAAAAGGATGCCGTCATACGTCAGCAGCGTCAAGAAATGGAGGACATTAAGATAAACTACTCTGATGCTGGAATTATGCTAAATGAGTTGGCTGAACGGGTATTATTTTTGCACCAGAGCACGGAGGAATTAGCTGCTGGAATAAAGGAAAAGAATGGTCGTGGTATAATTAATCTGCGTAATTATTTGTACGTTTCTTTATTATATCGTTAATTAATCATTTCTGAAAGTGAAAATACGGGTGTTTCATCCGTTACTTCTTTACACCGAAGCGAAACGTTGGGGAGAGAAAAAGCTCACGAGGCGGAAAGAGATATCAAAATATCGGAAAGAGTGATATTAATGTGTTTGAGCCTGTGGAAGGAGATAACCCTTGGAGCGCACTCCATGCAGTAAGGATATTTTAATTGTTATCATAATTAACATAATGTAGGCTTATCAGAATCGGAATAAGGCAATTACTCTGAAGGCATCAAACCTTGCAATCCCACAGGAATGGGAAGCTTTTAAAAGATCTTTCGTTAAACCGGCATTCATGGAATTAATTCGAAACAAAGAAAAAGACGAGCTATTCGACGAAATTATGTTAAACTTATTTAAGCAAAATTGGATGGAAGAATTGTGGATTCGGTTTACACGCGAATCACGAAGAAGCAAAGAACTACATTGGATGGCTAGTGTTGTCTACGAGGAGTTGGATTACGAAGGAGAGGAGGAAATTAAAAAAGCTTGAGGGGCAGTAAGTTGGCTTGTGTAATGACGTTGTAATTACAGGTTATGTTAATTGTATTTATTATAGGAACAGGACGTTGACTTAACACCATATGTTGTTGACGACGTCGATGATGTTGTCTTTCAGTCAAGTCATCCCAAAATAATTGCGAAAACGCCGATTCGGATGTCGACCGAGGTTGATAACCGGTTACAAGCCCGCCGCAAAGGTAAACACTCGAGTTCTTTCCCCATTACTCTCCCATTTTTTAATGCTCTATTTGTCTTTTTTATATAATATTTAGCTGTTGATAATGGCAAGGCACCTCCCAAAGTTATATTAGTCTCGCAGCAGGACAAAAGTGAAAGTAACGACTCGAAAAAGAGGTGGTTCAACCAGATAATTCAAAGGCTTGATAACGGAGATACTTCGGACTACAGCGCGTTGCCACCTGAAAACCGTTCTGCCTTGCTACACGAAACAATACAGACCTTTAACGGAAACATTTTGGCGAAGAAACCCGTTCCCGACCCAGCCTTGATAATTTCTCGAATTGTTATTCTTTCCGAGTACGAAGTTCTACTTGATAGCCGGGTAAGCCGACAAGTAACCCAAACTACTGTTGACACAACTGTTTTATTTAGGAATGTCTTCAAACATACCGCAAATTTATGAAGTACGTCTGGATGGAAGCGAGCGTGACTTTCCACCTTAAAGAAAGTTTTTCGGACTCAAGAATCGACTCATTAGTCGTATGGGGCAATTAATGGCTGCTTTATTGTTGTCGACATTAAATTCAGACACTTCTGATGTTGAACAAATGATTTGCCGAATCGGTGATCACGATCAAGCTGTAAGGAAAGGCTTACCTACAGAGAATTCATCCGGGAGTGTTTCACAGGTATATAAATATTTATATATATGTTTTATCATTGAATATAGGCGCTTCAAACAATGATTAGTCAAACAAAAGAAAAGGACGACAACGAACTAGTGCAGGCGTCATATGTAAACATCATCCTACTTCTCTCACGGCAATTCGACGATGAAGACGGCTGTGCTCCATACGACGAGGACGATTATGACGAACAAAGCGTGAGTCCATATTTTTAGACATCTAAATTAAAGTGTAAAGCTTCTTAGCACTATGGACAACATATTTACATTGCACGAAGACGCAGATAGATCAGGGAAACGTGGAAGGTATCCTTCCTCTGCGTCATTTGGAAAGTGTACTTTCCGAAGAAACCGAATAGATTTTTCAAGGCAGCAAGGCTTGTTGCAGACGCAATATTTGAACTTTCTGCGTTTGGTGCGAAGGAAAATACCGTTCTCTGGAAAGTACTTCAACAGTTTCCCCCGGTGGAAAAATTTATTAACTCTTTCGTCTATTTTAACGGACTTCCATTTGCCTGGCTGGGACAATAGCGGTGAAGACTTTTTTAATGTGAAATGTTCTAAACTAATATAATTTAATTACAGTTAATAGAACAAATCCAGACGCCGCGTCTGCCGCGTCTGCCATGAAATCGCCGGAACACGTACAACCGGCCTCGCAGGCTACCCCGACAAGCCAGCACAACGTTGGTTTTGGTGGGTTTCGTGGAACATTCAATCCGCCAGTACATCGGCCTTCATCGTCGTCGCAGCAGCAGCAGACAAACCAAACGCATCAAAATCTTCTCCAACCCCCACCGCAGACTCAGCAAAATCCACCACAACCAGTATCACACGGGGTACAGATGCATCAAACGCCCCAATTTTCAACACACCCAGTCCCGCAAGCACAACATTTTCCGACGCACTCTGTCCCGCAAGCGCAACGATTTCCGACGCAACCAGTCCCACAAGAAAAGCAATTTCCGCCGCAACAATCCTTGCCAGCAACGTTTCCTTCTTACTCTCCTTCTCAACTGAGACCTCCGCAACCGTATCATAATCAATCACGACCTTTGCAGAATTTTACGCCACGACTGACCCAACAACCATACAACGTTCCGAACCCTCCGCATATAATGCCACAGCTAACCCAACCAATTTTCACATCTCACCCGCAAACTTTACAGCCCCACCCGTATACTCGACGCCCTGACCAACAGCCAACTCAGACTCACCTTATAGGGCAGCCTTCATATACGTCCTCCGACCAGTACATATCCGTTACAGGTATTCAGGCTCCATCATATCACGCTGCTTTGTTCGGACCGGCTTCACCGACACCATACAACCCACAAAGTAAGTTGACGCCAACTGCATCTTATACTTCAAACATATTTACGGCACCTTTCTTGATGTTTAACTCGTTATGAAGTTTCCCAACGGAGCAATAATACGCCAAGAGAAGGGAGTAATGGTCAGCAGCAACATTTTTTATCTTCAACTAAATTAAGTATAGAGCAAGCGGCAAAAAGAACCATGCTTACCAGTGAAATGAACGGTTTAGATCATTCTTCTTCGTTAATGCAAGATCTGGATCCCATGTCACTGTTTCAGAATGGAGGAAAATCCCTACTTTAGACGGTTCAGATGCACTCGAAAATGTAAGATTTGCTGCAATTCTTAGCGGTCGAAGATAACATTATACAGAACCAAAAAGAGAATGTTATCCCATCACAGCAAATGACACTGACGTTTTAGAATCACCAACGGCGTCACAATCTGTACCGGCGTCCAAAGGTAATACTTAGTTTTTATTTAACTCACCACAGTTTAGAAATCTCAACAAATAAAACGACAACAGTTGAAAATACGGGGGAAGGTTGTGACGAGGACGAGGTGGTTGATGAGTTGGGAGGGAGCGTAGCGGAGGCCTTAGGTTTGGGGGCTAAACGAAGTTTAAGAGGGCGGAAAGGATCAAAGAAACGAAAGACAAAGTGAAATTCAATAAAGTCCTGTGCACCTTCATTAACCTTGTGTAACGTGTAGTAGCTTGTAACTGGTTGCCATCAGGTTGCCAACCTGCGGCCATCTGGTTGACATATAGTCGAGATAAACAGAATGGGCACCCATCAGGCGGGTGTTCTGCTGGAGTCCGACGGCAATGTGTTACAAAAATCTAGCCAACCATGAATTTGTCATGTTTTTAAAAATGTTTTATTGGCTACAAGTTATCGGCCTGATCAAGTGCTATTCAACGGTAAGATCCTGCCCTGCGCCCGCCTTTCTGCCAGCCAGAACAGGGCCAGAACCCATCCCAACCCTTTTTCAGTTCGCTGTGTAAGTTTTTTAACTATGAAATTCATACAGATAATATGATTTCCTCGCTTACATCAACATACCCTTGCAAAACTACAACCCTTAGTTCGGTGGATATCACCGAGGTTGATGATTCTTTTGCAACGATAGTTAGTGTAAGTTGGGCCCAAATCATAATAGGTGATGTAGTTAAGTAGCAGAGATGATTAGTGTGTATTTAGAAAACTTACGCCAAATGGCGTGTAAATTTTCATCTAACCAAATCAATAAACATTTAAACATGACGACTTAAGTAAAGCAGTTTATTAAATTGGTTGCGTATGAACAGGATTTAACACAGGCATGCCATCATGGCAACGCATACCAACGTATGCGGTGACATACCTTTGGTGACCGATTTATATTTTGGTGCGACGCTCATTTTTGGTAAATTCATGTGTTGGCCTCTACGGTGTGATTCCATCAAGTGCTGCAGGGACTTGGGGAAGCCCGATATTGCAGCGATATTAATAGGAGCTGTAGGGTATACGTTTATGTATCATATGTACAAATGTGGTGTGAATGGCATTGCTCTTGGTATCGGAAATGTCGAGAAGGCATGCCATCACGGCAATGCATACCAACGTATGCGGTGACATACCTTTGGTGACCGATTTATATTTTGGTGCGACGCTCGTTTTGAAATAATAGAAAAAGCACAACGTACCAACGTATACGGTAGTAAACGTTGTCGGAAAAAGAATTGTCAATTTTCTCTGTGCAACGGTATTGAAATTGATCAACGTACGTATACGACGGTATATATTTGAAATTCGACGAAATTTTATTACTAGTCGTCGGTTTTCACCCCGGTATTTATCCCATGAAGTTCCATTAGCCCTAGAAGATTTTGTTTTCGTTGTTTATAAATAGTAATCTTGTATAGCCAAACGCCTTATTTTAAAGTGTGGGTGAATGTGAAGTTATGAAGCAACTCCACTGAACAGGCACAAGCACCCTAACCCTAACCCTTGAGTATTCTGTGAGGCGTTCAAGGATCGGACGTCGTCGGGGGGTGCCGCAACGCTAGGTCAAGACAACTGAGTCTAAAGTAAGGGTAAACCAGAGTTATTACGCCTTCATGGCACAACCCCTTACGAAGACCTGCTCGATAACCACTTAAGTACTACTTCCTTTACGATGATTTGGGCTGTCTACTTGTCCTCGACGGGGAGTGCGACCAGAGAGGAGCCGTAGACAGACGAGGGAGGGAGTAGGAACGAGTTAAAACGGCTTACGAGGGAGGGAGTAGGAACGAGTTAAAACGGCTTACAGATGATTGTGAAGGTCCAGGATACTCCCTGGAGCGGGATAGACTCCCTCCTCGTAGCCCCTTCTACCTAGGTACGTGTGATCCCACCTAGGTTCTTTCTTTTCTTCATTATTCGTTATTTCCACCCCTTTCCCATGATAAAACCTAGCGAGAACAGCAGAGCTATACAGCGCAACAAATCCTTGCCTAGCGAAAGAGGAGCTGTAGCCGCAATTCCAACCTATAGCACGTATAAGGGGGATGGCGGCACGGCACAGTGAACTCTTCCTCTACTATGGTCAAGGCTTGAATAGTAGAGGGCCAAAGGGAGAACTTCACATTAAGCTTAGGTCCGCAGGGACGGCATTTGCGCAATGGGTTGCGAGGATGGTGAGGAAGCCATGGTTATGTTTTAGACTGAAGTTTGTTTAAGGGAAAAGCGACAATCGTAAACCTGTCGCTGAAAATATATTGAGCAGTCTCCTTATATTCATTGACGAGACTTCGGCGAAAAAAGAGAGAGCATCCACGGATTCTCATACAAGCTTTTGAACTGATGTCTGAAAAGGTATTTAGGTATATTAACTTTAGGTTTATATTCTATTAGCTCCCGACGCTCTGTCGCAGGATCTTTTGATCCTGAATGGGCTATTAACGCCAATCTCAGAGGAATCGAAGAACGCCCTAGTTTTTGTGCAGGAAGCTTTTTGTCCAGCGTTGAAGCGTTCCGTGATGCCATCACAAGGTATGATCTTAAGACCAAGATTGAGGAAGAGGTTATTTCCAACATTCATAAGGCATTCACTCCTTTTAATGCTTTCTCACACTTGTCAGCCTGAAGCTCAATCCGTATCGTGGCTGTCAATTACGCACTTGCATTGTTCCCATCTTCCCGCGCTCTAATCGATATCGTCGCGTTGGCTAATGCCAAAAGTCAACAATGCGTGAAGAAGGACGACGGGTATTGGATTTCTTTGTTGCGTTTGTTTTTGCAAGTGTTGCTTTTTATTTGCGAAGTTTATGGGGTTGATGAGGGAGGAGATAGCGTTTGAAAAGTATCGGACGAAATTACCAAATCTTGCGTAGACGATGAAGGTGTGGAGTGATATGGGGAAGAAATTGAGACTGAGTTGAGGTTGCCTGGAGTAAGGTATACGAAAACCCTCCTCTTGTCCTTATGCTCTTTGAAGGTAAGCTGGGTCGTATACGGCGGAAGGATACCCGTCTGCTGTGGAATTCTCGAGACGCCCTTTTGTTGTGATGGCCACCATCGGTACATACTCCGGATACATCGCCATCCATCACGCCTGATCTTCATGATGGGATTAAGCTTTTTCGGATATCATACCTAAGGCGGGAAAGCTTTCAAAGCGTATTTGGCCGAAGTATGGGGACGCGAGAAGGGGAATGAAAACGGAGTAAATTGGACTTTATGTGAGTCTTGAGATGGGCGTTGAAGGAACAGGAGTCAGGTAAGCATCCGCTCGACACCTAGCTTCTAATTTATCCGATATATGCGCTCGTTCTCTCTATCGCGTCGTCGTGCACGTCTTTAAGAGCGTATATTGTTGGGTGAATGCATATTAGACGTTTTTGTCGTCTCTTCGGACTAAGACTATAGTTTGTATGGGGACGTACCAGTTATGCGGATGGAGTGAGGCTTGACGCAATTATAAAATTGATTGACTAGTTGAATACGACCATTGCGAATCAATTTAAGCAGTTGAATAGCTTGATTTTTTACGTTTAGACGAACGAATTCTGAGCAACATGTTAATATAGCATGTATATTTTATGTATCGTTGTATAGTTCACCCTCGAGCTCCGCCACGGTTCCATCCTTGTGCTAGGCTACCTTCTCGGAATCTGTACTATTGATCCCAGCCCAAGACCACGTAGTAAATTCGGCGTTACATGCGAAAAGCATCAAGACGCTGTTGGAGGCATTATAATCGACGTTGAATATGGTTGTGCTCGGTGAATGTGCGGCTTTAGCAGAAACTGGGAGATATGGGTTTTAGTGCCTGAAGCGAATGTGAATGCGATGGAGCTGGTGGACGATGTGGTGAGAGGGAGGGAGGGGCGGAGGGATCCTGAAATAGTTCGAAGAACTTAGTGGACAGACTAAGATGGGATGGTAAAGTGATGATGTTTATGTTTGTTAGCTCTGCCTTTTTTTTTTCATTAAGGAAAGCTGCAAGAATTTGCTATTAATGCTCTTTGGCATATTAGGGTCGGTCACCTGCGTTGAGAAGAGGGATTGCAATTTCATGTTTACTTTACCCTCGCTTCGTGGGAACCATATTAAGGTGAACTTCACTGTCGGGGACTGGGCTGTTTGCGCTACGGCATTTGGATACGCGTCGTCGAGTTAGATGAGTATCTGGATGTAGCCTCGATGTCGACGATTTTTGCAGCTTCTGAGGACCTTAATTAATGAGGAATGTTTTTTTGGTCATAAGGTTCTAGCCAATTAAATGTTGCTATTGGAATGTGTCCAGATGTATCAAAAAAAACCCCTTTTTTTTTTTTTTTTTTTTTTTCGTTTAAAACATGCCAGAGTTCCCAGACCACGTCTTCTCAGTACCGGGGCCATCGTCGATCGGATGGGCTTCCTTCTCAAGTATCAAGACTGTAGTGGTGAGTGATTCTGTCAATGGCTTAAATGTTGCTCTCTTTGATAACTGATCAGCTTCTTGACCAGCGTCTTGGGAAAGCGAGCTTTACTGATTTGCCTCTGGAAGTGATCTTACGAATCCTCTGCGTCCCTCAGGGCAAGCCTCGTTTTGGCCAAGTTCGACCGATCAATCGACTTCGTATGCTCAACTACCTGTCTGCTACATGCCGCCGTCTTCGATCGTCGTTGTGGGAGTCCCCTCATGCCGTCGCAAGAGTCATCCTAACTCAAAATGGAATGGATGTCATGAAGGCTATCAACTTTTTTCTGAAGTTGATTAAAGGCAACAGCATAACATGGCCTTGTAAAGGGCATCCGCTGGGGAGCACTTTGAGGTGGACACTTTTCATGGCATTATCGGAAAGCGAATTTTAAGCAGCGATGAGATCCATTCAATATTGACGACAGCTCTCTTCAGAAAGGACTTGAAGTTAACACAGGCTCTCTTGGACATGGGAGCCGACGTAAATCATGAAGTAGCTGGCCATTTAGTCATTTGGTCTGCTCTTGCTGGGGTCAGAAGTGTTGATGATCCCGGCTTGCCATCACTCGGATGTTTCTGTCACGTGGTCTCAACCTCAATCATCCAAGCAGCATTGAAGGCTTTTGGAGAGCTGCCGAATATAACGCCTGTGTTGAGGTCATGTTTCTACTGGAGCATAGTGGAATTGATGTTGATGTTGCCGATACTCCTGCTGGAGGGGATCGTACAGCCTGATTAAAGCATGCAGGTATAACCACGTGGAAATGGCAAGGCTTTTGATCGATCACGGCGCTGACGTCAACTATGGGCCGGGTCTTCCTCTTTCCTATGCAGCTGGCAACGGCAATCGTGAATTGATCGACCTTCTTGTTTCACGAGGTGCTGATGTTAAAGCAATACCACCGTCTCACCGGCGCGGACCTATTGCCGAGCTATGTTGCTCTAGTAAGGCCGGAGCCACTCCTGAGCTTTTGGAACATTTGCTTCAAATCGGATGCCCAATTTACGCGAACGAAGGTCGTACTGCACTTAATCATTGTGCATGTCATGGGAAAGCAAGTTTAATGAAGGTGCTTTTGAGAAGTGGGGCAGAACCGATGCCTTATAACTTGATGGCGGCGTGCGAGTTGGGAAAAATTGAGATCGTAGAAATTCTTCTTGATGAAGGCGTAAGAATAGCTGCAGATTCTGTTAAGACTGCATCTGATATGCTAACCAAGTTGGGACGAGTGGATCTGGCAACAAAATTGGCGCGGGGTCATTAAATGATGTGGCGGATTCTTGATATGAGCCAACTGCAGTTTTTTCGTTTTGTTGATTATTCATATAAAATGCATTTGACGATTCCATCTTAATATCATGCCCAACATCGCGCATTTGCCATCCCCAACTCACGTACACTTGCTTCAACCCGGTCAACCGCCAGCGAGCTACCACCGAATCAGCACGGGAAAAACGAAATCTTAAGATTCTTAGAGTGTGAAGAACAAATAATTTCAAAGAATTTTTTTTTTACTGGAGGCGAGAAATAAGGAAACGTTAAGAATAGTTCGCGAACTGTCTTGACTTCAATGATTTATTATCAGTTTAACTTTTCAGGAGGAAGAGTCAAGAGGTAAAGGAATGGGGCCTGGAACATTTGTGGATCTCTCAGTAACCTTGCAGTGGTTTTCGAGCATCTGCTCCAACTAACGTATGGCACGCTCGGGTTCAAAACTCGTATCGAGTATGGCATAAGTGGGGGAATCGTGTTGCTGAAAAGTTCTTTTAGTACCGATTGAAACCTATCGGCTTTTATCGACTCCTCCATGTTGGTGATGACCATAGATGAATCATGCGCATTTGGTTGGCTGCGCAGCTTGCCAGCAAAAGATCTAGCAACGTAACGATTGTCGGCTGAACAGTAGTGCCCCTTGTTCTTCCAGATACGAGGTGGAGCCTAAATGTTGTTTCTTGGATGTATCCTCTTGGATTCAAAGTTCTATCACTACCGTGATGCGGAGCTTTAAAAAATTCATATTTCTTTTCCGCTGGCAAAGTAGATGAGTCGTATACCCTACTCATTCCTTCTTCCTCCACATCACCTTTGCAAATATAAATACGAGGTTATAATCAAAAAACATACCTGTGAAAAGTGCACTGTAATATGTGACTAAATCGTCGTTACCGTCGAGAGATACAACACTAGCCTCGAAGACAATTGATATATCGTTTCTTGCCTTAGCTGCGTCATCTTTTGCGCATATGTCTTCTAAGTACTCCTTGGCTATATCGCTATGCGGTCCGAGAAATCTCAACCGGAGTTGACCAACATTCGCCATATCATTTTTAAACGTCGCAGGGAATGACGCTACCGTGCCATAAACGGCCGACACGCGGGTGTATCCATGGTTACGTATGAGAGTTGACAGTTCCCTGGCCCTTCCAACGACTTTAGGGCAATCCCCATTCCAATCAGATATAGGATCAATGCTATAAAGTTTTAAATCGAGTGTCAAAGCGTACGAATCTCACAAGTAAAAAGTTGTCTGTCCTGGCCGGAATGGTGGATCTGACCTATTTGGTACATTTGAATCCCGTGCTAGTGCAAAGACACCACCAATGTGATCTTGGCGATATAAAGGAGAAGTCGTTTGTTAGACTAAGGAAGAAAAAGAAAAAAGACGAAAATAATAAAGAGAACGAACCCAAATCTATATGAGTTATGATAACAGCGCTGAAAAAGGCATTAATCTGATTGCTGTCGGCCGGTGGATAAATTGGGAACTGTCGGTGATCATTAATATAGGCCAAGAGATTGTGGTATGATAGTGTTTGAGGGCGAACGGCCTTCCCGCCATCAATTAGTACTCGGTCCAGTGTTTCAATATCGCAATTATAAAATCCATTGACGAGCTCATCAAGTGAAGGAGGGGAGCCAATGTAGTAAGGGAGGTATTCACATCGCATCGTAGCGAAGGTGAGGATGAAGCAGTCTCCTGTCCTACTTGAACCATTGTTTGCTCGATCGTCGAGAATGGGCATCGAAAAGTCTGTGCTTCTTTTACATAGATACCTTCGCAAGTGCATCTGAACGTGAAATGTTAGTTAAAAAGTCAAAAAAATTTTGATGAGCTATCAACTTCAATTACTTTACAGCATTCGCAGTAGAATTTGAAGTGGATCCACCACCACTAACTGGCCCTGGTACGGAAGGGAGAGACGGTGCTGGAGGATCATCCGGGCGAACAACGCAAACAGGGGACTTTGGAACCTCGTCCACAAAGGATGGAAAAGTTTTTGGTGGTGCTGTGCATTTGCTATCCAGAGCCTTCCTGGCCGCATCTTGCAATTTACCGTCGACCGAGTCTTGGCTCATCATCCAACTCATCACACCACCCTACAATAAAAGTGCAAGAGTGCATTTGATATTGATAAGATTGTGAGAACGTAAAAGGTTAACAAAACAAAGGACTGACCAGCCCAAAATTATGAACATAGCAGGCTTTGTTCGCAGCTGCGCGAGGACTATCTACGGTGGCAAAATGTCCACCTTCAGCCTTCCAGTAATAGGAAGCCTGCGCGAATGGGTCCCAAATCTCTTGCCAAAGGTCTAAAAGGAGTAAACGGCCGTTCGTATCGAGTTTTCTTACCTTTTTCCTTATCAATTCCCCTAAATGTAATCATTTCAGTTGCCTCCGGAATGATCCCGCGAGGCTGATACAGTCCTGGGAAGTCGTGGAAACCGAGAGCAGGAGAATCTTCAGTATCCTCGTAGAAATCCGAGCCGGTCGCTACGTTCCTTTGCTCACGTGAATACCACGGTAACCCTAAAATAATCTTGTTCGACGGACAACTTTTGAGCCATGCTTGCACAGCACTGTCAATATCGTAGACGATACCTCCCTTGATTAGATGAGGCGGCGTCATATCGTATAATGCTGCTTGATGGTTGGTGTCAGGGTCCCATGCTCCATGTAGGTCGTAGGCCATAAGGTTTACCGCATCAATATTATCGCATAGAGACTTCATTGAATCCGCAATAGCATTAATCTTGTCGATGCCTGCAGGTGCAGCAATACTCAGCTCCTTGTTTAACATTCCGTTAAGTTTGCTCTTGAGGATACCCGCGAACTTCGCATATCGAGGTCCATCGTTTCTGCGCTCGGGGTATTGACAAAAAACTCCATTTTCACCATTGAGATGCTGATCGCATTGTATGGTTGAATCAGAAGACCCCGTATTAGCGCCAGGTATACCACCAAATTGCTCGGGTATAGGCTCGCTGCCATGCTCAAAAGCAGGAAATTCCCAATCCTAATATAAATAAATAACATTAGATATGAGTAAAAAAAAAATGCCGGCCCACCAAATCAACTCCATCCCATCCAAAAAACTTCACCCAAGATACAATGGAATCAGCAAACGCTTCACCGTATTGGTCGTTGGTTGCGACGGAAAACAACCCACTATCGTACCATCCGCCAATTGATAGATCTTTCTTCAGCGCTTCCGGCGCTTCCATCTCGTTCAAGATATAATTGAACTGACCACAGAGATAGTATTTTCCATTGTCAGGATCCTGCCTTATTGTGTCCTTGTCAATGATATACGGCAGGGCTGCTTTCTTGGTGAATCGGGGGCACCTTTGTGATAGAAAAGAAATAAAGTTAGATCTTAGGATCATCAAAGAGGACAACCAAAAATAGATTGCCCAGGATTTCTCTATACCTCCAACACTGTAGCAGTTATCCATAACAGGACAAGGTCCAGGAGCTCCGAAATATGGTGCTAGAGCGATGACACCAGGTGCACACATTATCCGAGGAGGAACCTCCATGCATGAGTCCTTTGGACTAAACGCGCACGCGTTTCCTCCACCCACACACATTGCCAAATCTCCCCAAGGATCATTGATATCCATGTACCAGCTATCGTGCTGCTTCGAATATGATATGATTGTAAAAGCATAATTGAGGTGAGAAATCTGAGTGAAGTCCATGCCGTCGCTCGGAGGCTTTTGGTCCAAGCGGTAATTAGCCAGTTTGGGTAGTAAGACTTAAAAGTGGCACCGTTAAAGGCCGGCTTGGGCGGGCAGACGGTCGTTTGGCTGGCATCGCATTGAGGCTTAGAAATGGTATCACTCCAAATATGTTTTGTGAAGACCTTAAGGTCCGCAGATATACTAATATCAGCGTATGCCTTGCCTTTGCTAACATCTAAACGCGAAAATCTGAGTAAAACCTCGACTGCAAACCAATTAACTATAAGCACTTACAACAATAGGGCTTATCACATCGGTCGTTCTGACAAAAATTGCACTTGGTCTCATGGACTTGGATGAAAACAGTGACGTCGAATTTAACTTTGTAAAGAAAGTTAAATATTTATGATAGGTGTGAAATATAGACCGTCTAGGACTATAAATACCTACCAATAAAGATTGTAGCCTCAATATCAATTTCAAGAACCCCACGGCCGGGCCAGTATTTAAATCCCACTTCAAAGCACGGGTCGCCAATGCCAAACGCTCGCAACGCATCACTGACACCGTCGATAACAAGACAAAAATCCACTTCAATCTCAATATTGTCATTTTCTTGTAGGTCGCGGGGAGTGAGGCATGCGGAAATTTCGACTTCAACTTGGAGCTTGACTGGGCCAACGCGAACTGCATCAAACTTGCATTCTCCCCTAAAGTGAAATGATTGCCATCAGCCTTGAATTTAAACTATGACTCACTCTGTACAGGCCGTAGATCCGTCTAGGGCACCCTTAATTAACTGTCCAAAATAAGAAGGCAAGTCCTTTACACATCCATATTTCTTTGAAACTTTCGTTCTGTTTGTTTTTGCTCGTCTCTCTAAGTCATGGTAAAACGGACCCCGTTCTCTAAACCGTTTCGCTTTCCGGGCCTGCCGATATGACTCTAACCATTCCTCGTCAAAGATTTGCGGCATCTTATCTTGAACTGCGTCCTTTACTGTCTCGCGATAAGATTCGGATTGACACGCACTTGTTGAAGTGCCTTATCAACGGCTGAGTTTAAAATGCCCAAGCAGTAGACAGTTGCGTCGGTGTTGCCACAAAAGCATTCTTTTGCCTCAGAAAAAACCGTTGGTGTTGAGGATGCAGAAAATTTGGTACAATGATCGAGCCGATTCCCATGATGACCAAAACGGGTCAGACTTTGCAAGAGTGTTGAAGAAGAATTCGGGAAGATGGAGTGATCACAGACGCGAAAAGAGAATTGGCAAGCAGAGCGAGGTTCTGGTCGGTTGGGTTAGATTGGTAGCTTTCAAGAACATCGCGAAGATTCGGAAACGCGCTGCTGAGCTGAGATTGACACGTTAGTACCAATTCTTCTACAAACAAGAATCTTACCGCTTGAACGGACCGACCTATTGCTTGATGATCAACCAAAAGTGTTGTTGCTTCTCCTTTTGGCACTTTGGTGCAGATTGATGTCCCGTTCAAGGTGTTTTCGCAGGCCAGCTTCTTCTTATTGTCGACACATACCCTTTGATTCAAATTCAAAGGCTTTGTACAATCGAGAGTTGGATTGTTCAGCCATATCTCGTCTTTACTTAATCCAAATTTATCTTGAACTGTCAAGCATGTGTCGTTGGTTCGGGCAACATAGCTAGTATAGCATTGCGTACTCGAAGTGATGCCTATACAGTAGCTTGAAGATGAAGACAAACGATCACAGAGCAAACCAGGGTTGAGAGCCAGGAGTTGAGACTCTGCTAGACCGTTTCTCGATGCAAAAGATGCACATGAGTCGTTGGATTCGGCTTTTGCAAAACTACTGCAGCCAGAGGTGTTGGCGGTGGAGGCCACACAAATACGTTCCTTATCCTTAAAACAAAAGTAGGATATTAGCAAAGTGCTTTGCGTGAAAACGAATGTAAACTACCTTTAATAGCGCATTTGGATCTTTACAGCTTAGTCTCTTCGAGTTCATTCGCTCTAGCTCTCCGGGGAAGAGGGAGAATACTTTCCTCAGAGAGGCGCAAGTATCGAGAGACTGCGTCACATAGAACTTTCCACATCCAGTCCACTCGCTCTCAATGCAGACATTTTTCAGGTAGCCCTTTGGAGCAATCAACCCCGGGATTTATCCTGCCAAAGTCAGCCGGATCTAACCCAAGTTCGTTGACGAGAGAGTAGCATGTGTCACTTGGCTTTGTCTTTTTATATAGACGTGCAAGTTCTAGAGAATATTGGGTCGATACAGACACGTGAATTTTCTGGGAGGGGTTGTGTGCAATTCAAAGATGGATTTACTATGGAGAATTCAGCGAACGAAAGGTTGTACTTTTCTTCAAGGGAGGTGCAGGTGACATTGGCATCCGAAATCCGGATAGTCGTTGTGCAGCCAGGTGCATTTTCCATAACGCAGATGGGATTACTTGCCGAAAGGGGTGCAGAACAATTGAGTTGCGGATTAATATCACGCAGCTCAATATTCAACAAGCCATACTTGGTAGCAATAGATGTGCAGGTGTCGTCGGTGGTAGCGTTGAAAGACTCGATGCAAGAGAGCGGAGTGGGAGGACGCTCCCAACCAGGTGGCTTGATAACGACGTTTGAGGAAATGCAAAGCCAGTCATTGAGGTAGATATTTGAGCACTTCGCGTTAACGTGGGGATTGTAGCTGAGCACTGCGTAGTCGGTGAGGTTATTAGCCGTTCCCAGAGCATTGCAAGTGCTAATGGTATCCGTAATTTCGGCCTTTTGTTGCAGATAGGTGCGGTCTCGTCCTCAAGACAGATTAATTGGCCAACCTTTTCACTGCCACAAACCCCTGGGTTGAGGGCGATAAGTTCAGCCATATAACGCTTCTGAGACGACGCAAGAACACCGCAATTTTCTCCGCTTTTGATGAGATGCGATACTCGACAACCTGGTCGAGCCGTTGGTGTGCTTGTGGCAGATGTAGTTGAAGTTGGCGTGCCAGCCGGTCTTGCTACGCAAAGAGTATCTTTTGGGCGAAGGTTGGAGCAGTCTTTGAGGAGGAAGGGGTTCAGTTCATAAAGAAAATCGATACTATCGGGAAAGAAGGAATTAGATTTACAGCACAAGGTAGTAATAAATGATTCATTATGCACTAACGTGATTCCATTTGAGTTGGCTGCAGCCCAACAATATTCGCCATCCTTGAGTTGATACACCATCCCACATTCCTTAACTCCAGTTCCAGATACGCACATGTCTTGCCCGGCTGCTAATGAACACCCTTCGGTCATTCCTGGATTCAGCGACTTGAGGTAGGCAAAGTAGATACCATTCTTTTGGAGGATGGTCTCGCATGTATCAATTGGTAGGACCTTGTAGGTTTTGGTACACGTCACTGAAGGCAACGTCGGGGAAGGCGAAGGAGGGACTGGGGACGTTGTGGGGTTTGGGATGGCTTGAGTGGTTGAGATGCTTGGGATTGATGTGGATACGGATGGTAACCCGCTGGATGCTACGCAAAGAGTATCCCCAATGCTTAAATTACTGCAATCGGACTTCAAAAAGCGATTGAGTTTGTAAAGCGTGTCCGTGCTAATGCAGTATTACATTAGATGTTCTTTCAAGCGGAGAAGAGTGCAACGAACTTACCTGATCGAGTTGGCGGAGGCAATGTCGCTGCAAAACATTCCGTCCTTATGTCTAAAATACCTATCGCACTTCAGATCGTCGCTTAATGCCGTACATATCTGCTGTCCTGGTATAACGAGGCAGGTGCTCACGCTTTCGTATAGTCCCGGATTAAGTGCTCGAAAGGATGCGCTGTACATACTGTTCTTCTCTTGAATAAGACTGCAGTAGTCTCCGGACACAGCTGTGTAGAATGACGTGCATGAGGGACCGGCAGCAACACAGAAGGTGTCTGAATTTCGGATGTTGGAACAATCTTTTGCAAGAAATGGATTGAGAGCATACAGAGTATCTAAGCTGAATATAATATGGCAATTAGATATACAACGACTTTTAAAAAGCCAACTGACCTTATTCCGTTGGCATTGGCAGCCGCCCAGCAATACTCGTCCGGCTTCAAGGAATATGATTTTGCGCACAATAGTGATTTGGTCGACGCAATGCAGAGCAGCTGCCCTGGAGAAATCGTGCAAGCCTCAGTTAAAGTAGGGTTCAATGCCGAGAGAAGACCAAAGTATATGCCGCGTTTTGTAGCGATGGCTTCACATGTATCACCAGGTGCAACGGTGTGGTAGCGCATGCATAGGCCATTAACTGTGGTCGGAGATGGAGACGCAGATTGAGACGAGGTTGTTGATGCAGGAAGCGTAGGTTTTGCCGTAGAAGGATGTGAAGTGAGCTTCCCAGCGACACACAGAATATCCGCTCCATTCAGATTCGAGCAATCCCGTTTCAGGAATGTGTTCAACTGAAAAAAGGCATCCAAGCTTTACAATGTATCATGAGAAGAATAGAGGTCAGGAAACAGATTTGTCAACGATAGTGATAATGGTAAACAAACCTGATGCCATTTGCAGTTGCTATATCCGTACAGAACATCCCAGCGGATTGAGTGACATATTTGTCGCATGGTGCAGGCATAGCCTCGTTAGCGATGCAGATCTTTTGACCTGCTTGCAATAAACACGATCCTCCCTGCACCAATCCTGGATTCAATGCAGAGAGGGCTGCCATATACAGCTTGTTCTTTTCCCGAATCCCATCACACCAGTCTCCAAACGGGGCAACAGTGTAGAAGGATGTGCAGCGAGGCCCCTCTTCAACACACAGCGTATCTCCTTGAGCGATATTTGAGCAGTCTTTGGCCAGGAAGGGATTGAGGGCATAGAGAGCGTCCGTTCTTATATAATCATAAAATTTAATATGTCGATCATTATGAAAAATTGAATCGCTTACGTTAAACCATTAGAATTAGCAGCAGCCCAGCAGTAGTCACCAGAGGGCAACTTGTAAGACTTGACGCAAAATTTGGATTGTGAGGATGACATGCAAAGGATATCTCCGGGTCTTATCGCGCATGCCGATGTAAGTGAGGGGTTAACGGCCAGCAACTGGGCCATGTATATACCCTGTGAGCTGACGATGGATTGGCAGGTATCGCCAGTTGTAACTTTGTAGTATCGTGTGCATTCTACGGACTGCGCTTGTGCAGTAGCCAGAGATGCCATGAGTGTAAAGAGCCGAAGGCGAGCTTTGTAGCCGTCATCTCTCTCAGTATATTATTTACCATTACTTGTTAGAACGTAAATGAACGTAAATATTATAATTTAAGTATATTTTATCTCATGCATGTTTATTAATAAAACTCTCCGTGTTTGTTTTTTCTCTCTTCGTTCTTCCTCCTTTTTTGTGTTTTGGCGCATCAACAGAAATACTTGTGCTCCAAGTAGTGCCAATGATGCACATGGCGATACAAAAAGGAATACAAGTAAACCTTAATTCTACTTGGCGTGATTATTTCTTATTAAAAAAAAAAAGAAAGGGAAAAAGAAAAGAACATACAAATATAAAAAAATACAGAGTCATAAAAATAAACTTATTTACTTATTTTACATCAAAAAGAAGAAAAAAAAACAAAAAAAAAGGATAAAATAAAGAAGAAAAAGAAAGAAAAGAAAGTAACAAAGCTAAAAGAAGAAAAAGCAGAGAATAAAGCTAGAATTTATCGTAAACACAAAGATAAAAAAAAAGACAAAAAGAAAGGCAGAAAGCTGGAAAGGGTGGAAAGTAACGAGCAGTTCTTGTAACTCTGAGTAAAAGCAATCTGTGAGCAAGAACCATCCCAGAATGCTCGTCACGAAGCCTCTATCTGCAGTCATCTTTCTGCTCCCCTCCCTGGCGATATCTACACCATGCAACATCTTTGAGATCGACGTTCCTAAAGTTATCGCTCCTGGTCAGCTCTTCGACTTTCGCTGGCGCATCTCAAATGATGACGTGAGCGCAAGTGTTCGACGTAAAGGCGGACCTATGGCTGCGTAGAAGGGACTTAGATGGCTCTAGTCCACTCGCCTTTGAGAGAGTCCACAGCTTTGGATCAACGCTGGCCATTCCCCAGGGAACTCATGGAGGTACGTCTTGATTCCTTTTTTTAACACGATAAAATTCACTTTTGGCTCACATCCCACATTTACGGAATAATTGCAAACACAAAAATTAGAGCATACATTTGGCCATACATTGATCAACGCAAAACATGTACCTCAAGCAAACGGCAAGTTACTTTGTGGCTTATCCATGGACACCATCTTCCATTCGGCCCAGTGCGAGCTGATCGGATTCTTCCGTGGACACCCAAATTCTATGGCGTCCAATCTATTTCTATGTCCTCTGAAAGCCTCCAACAAGACATAGGTGCAAACGGACTTCTCATTGGATCTAGCGCATTGTGCACCGAGACCGCCAACAACATCATCCCGATTACGATCCAGCATTGCCGTTCGTGGCCGTTAATGCCACAATTAGCTTCAAGCTGCCCAAAGATGTGGTTATAAGAAAAGGGCAAACCAAAACATTTGTGGTTTCTCTCTTTCTCTTAAAACACCCTTTCATGGCACCCCAACCTACTCCAAGCGCGGCGTCATTGCAAAAGTTAACGTAACATCAACCTCACTTACAGAGTTTGAAGTGCCCTGGCTCGTCCCGAAAAACCTTCAAGTACACCATCCTTCATCGTTGATCGTCACCGTTTACGAATCGGGGAGCACGGCTACCGTCTCGGGCGAGCAACACCCTATACATCCTTGGAATACAGTCGCCTATGGTCGAGTCACAGTCAAACTTCTTCAGCACCCTGAGGAGGTTTTACGCTCAAATACAAACCACTTCAATGTCCCTCCGTATCCAGGCCTAAAGCTGGAGAAAACCTCCACTATTCCATCTGCTTTTGACCAACTTGACGAGACCCACATTGCCACTCTTTCACTTTCTGAGCTGGTGCCCTCCGAAGACGGTAAAGCTCTCGTTCACCCTTTGCACTCTTACCTCACCCTCCCTGTTCACGCAATCAACAACACCATCCTCTCAAAGACAACGTTGTTAGACGAGGTTTTTGCCCACCCTATCAATCAAAGTCTTTGGCCAAACGGGATCTCTGCGGAATGGGTTCAACTGCAAAAGGTTGAGCAGAAGATAAAGGCAGACCCTAGTGCGTACGGCTTCGATCCTGTGACGATGGAAAACTTGAGGCCTAAATCTGTTAACAACACATTGGATCGCCGTGCAGCTGCTTCCATTTCGTTGGCGTCAGACGCTACTAGAAACACTATGATGGTTTATGCGAATTTCGCCTGTAAGATTCTTTCCCAGTCACGATTACTAATGCTCTACTCATAGCCGCGGCTTATTGCTCTTTGGATCCAATCCGCCGATGGGGCCTTGAAGGTGGATGCTCTTCATGTCTTATGACATCTTATCAGGACTTTGAGGTTCTTGATACATTCCAGACTGGATTTTCTAACGAGGACGATTATCAAGGGTAAAACTATTATTAACTTTTATTTTCCCTTATGCGTTGTTGATCCTCCATTTATGCTGATGTTTAAACCTTTTAGATATGTTGGTTTCTCACATAAAAGCCGAGTTATCGTTGTCGCTTTCCGTGGCACGGCCAACATCCAAAATCACCTCGAAAATCTCATATTTCAACCGGTCGAATGCTACTTTTGCGCCGACACGAAGGTTCACTACGGCTTTCTGTCCGGCGCCTTACTCCTTTGGAAGACCTACGGCCCTGATGTAATTCAAATGGCTCGTCGAACCGGTTACAATGTGATTTTTACGGGGCATTCTCTCGGCGGCGCACTGGCCACCCTTTCCGCCGCTCTGGCTTTGGATGCGTTGTCAAATGAAGGGATTGGATACGGTGCAGGAAATATTGGGATAGTTACCTTTGGATCGCCGAGAGTCGGAACTGAATCGTTTGCTGAGTGGTTTTCAAACCAGCAGTGGCTACAATCGCTGAGGGGAGTAAATTACGTGGATCTGGTGCCGTCCTTGCCACCATTACTTTCATCATTTCGGCATGTCAGGGGTTTACATTGGCAGGACGGGAGCGGAAACCTTGTGACTTGTAATGACGATGCGAAGGTATGAAGTTCCTTTATAAACATGTATCTCTAAATTAATACTTTCTTTTCATATATAACAGAAAGAAGACGATAATTGCTACTGGTCTAGACTTAATCGAGGCCTGTCAAATCATTTTAGTTTTTTAAACATCAACATGGGCAGTGCTGGATGTTTTTCAAAAATTCCAACTTGCACTTAGAGTCACATACTTGTTTTCTTTCTTACTGTGTTGATAGAAAATGATAATACACGACGATTTATAGACAGTTTCTGAATTATATTTAAAATTGTTTTGTCACTTATACCGGCATGCAAAGCTACGATGCGATGGTTACTTAGATGAGACGAAGTCGACTTTCAAAATAGCAGTGGCTAAAATTGCTTAAGGGAGTCAATTACGTGGGTGAATTATAATGTTGCTGCGAAATTGTTTGAACTTTTTAATATTATTAGTAGCTCTGTCCACCGTAAAGCTCACGTTGGACTTCATACAAGCCATCTTTTCCTTATCATTTTACAATATTTCGTCGCAGCTGTCGCTTCCACTTTACATTTGCCGTCGTAAGCTGCTCTGTACCGTCGGTCGCGCTTTATCCGTGTTAGTTTTGGTCAAAGCCAGCATAGTCTCGCTAATTCGAGGCTCCAGCGTCAATTAAAAGACACGACTTGCGATTAAAGCACGAGATTCTCTCTTAGTACTTTCCTCGAACTTCTTTGCGGGGCCTTGTGAAGATATATAGCCATTTAAATATTTTTATTCCCAAAGGAAACAAAGCGGCGTTGTTTTCAATGCCTTATTGCGAGTTGTAAATACATCTCT
Organism: Chytridium lagenaria; assembly: GCA_025449115.1. Lineage (NCBI taxonomy): Eukaryota > Fungi > Chytridiomycota > Chytridiomycetes > Chytridiales > Chytridiaceae > Chytridium > Chytridium lagenaria. The sequence goes on from JAHLKC010000155.1 coordinate 61,449, forward strand.
TTAATTAAAACAAACAAAATTGAGCATTTAAAACATCGGTTTGAGGCCACACTCAACAGCAATCTGGTAGACTATCCGCACGTCCCCATGTTAAAATAAGCATGAATCCATTGACACAGCTCTTTAGTGCCGGATGGCTGGCATTAAAAGCAAGCTTAGAAAAAAACCGTGGCACCGCCCATCGTTGCAATTGAATGCATCAAAACACTGATAAGTATATTAGTGGGATGAAAGTCGAAGTGAGTAAAAATTGGATGATAAGGCATCACAGACAATACTTACATCTGTTTCCACAGCACAGGCTGATCTGCAGTACTTGCCATTTGCAGGCATATTATCGTACAGGTCGGTTGTGCAGAGATAGCCGACGGGGCACTCACTGTCCTGATCACAAGTAAACAAGCTCGGATTGACGCAAGCCCATCTGTTGCCTTGAAGCGGGATCCAAGTAAATCCTTTCTGCTTCATAGTCCGAGCCTTCATCTACGATTACAAGGAAAGAGGTTAAATTAAGTTATTGTCTATAAAACTTTGAACCCAGATCAAATACCAAGATAATGTCATTGCTGGTGTCAGCATTCGGATCAGCACCGTTCACAGAATCGAAAATAAGCCGGCAAAACTTGACTTCAACACCAGCAGAGGAATATTCGGCTTTAATGCATTTCCCAGATTCACCTAAACACTGGAACAACACGTAGTTAAATAATAATTTCCTCCAACTTTCTCATACATCATCATCATTTTGACAAATGACAAAGGAATCCGCACTTAGGAATGCTGGAGCGTTGACGGGTTTGGGTTGACAGAGCAAAGAATTCCAACTTGGACGGCATGATAAATTCAAATCACCACGGCACTAAGATCAATTTCAAAGCATAGTCAAAAATCCGAAAAATGATGATGTACATCCAAAGGTAAAGAGATGTATGCAGAAGGAAAAACAAAACAAGAAAATGGCCCTACATCAGAATCCGAAATGCATCTGTCTCCGATTAGACCATCCGTGCAATATCCTTCGACACAGCTCACGCTACAGATCCCATAGTATGTTAGAATCCATTTGGATCAAAGCGAAGGACATTGATTGGTGATGGGAATTCTTACGAGCAAACATCGCAGCCATCATCGACGCCACATGGTTCTTTTCCGTGAAGTCCATGGACGCTTTGAAAGAGCCATGACGTGACGAGGATGGCCAGCGCAACTGAATGAACGATCATGATAATGAAAACTTGTTAATTTTATGTAAATATGTCGTTTGCCGTGCTCTGCCTTTTTCACTTTCGTTTTTATTATTTTCTCTCCAGCATTTTCTCTCTGCGTTCTTTCTCCTCTCCATTTGTTCTTCTCGTCCTCTCCCAATTCTCCTTGTTACCCATAAATTTTTTAATAATAATTAAAAAAGGTAAAAAAAAAACCACGTACATTCCTACCTAATTAGGTAATACTCAGAGAGGAGCAAAAATGCTTTCTCTAGTAGTTAAGCCGTCTAAAGAATGAAGTCATTACAAAATAAAGTTGGTAATCAAATAATAAGCTAGTTAGTAAATCAAAAATAATAAAAAAGTTAGTTAGTAATTAAATAAATAATAAAATATAAAAATGAAGGACTTCTGTAGTTTCCTTTTTTTTTTTTCACACTATCAACCTCCTCTTACTACAAGTCTCCATCACACAACTCTCTTGATCATCAAAAATGGTTAAATTTGCACTCTCACTCTCCTTCACTCTGGTCGTCGCCATGATCGTAACCTCCATAGCCGCTCAAGAAATTATCTACCTCGCCGATTGTTTTGAAGGTGGTCCGGGACCTGATGGAATGAACTACCATTATTCCGAAATGCTTTACTACAATGAAGTCTCACGATCGTGGAACGGGGAGCTCCCCTCCGCCGTTGCTCAAGCAGATGGGCCTACCTCTAGACGACCTTACGCCCCTGCTGAGTGGGAGAAAGAAGCAATCAAGGCGGTATTTCCCGATGGGAATGCCGTTACTGCCACCGTCTCAAGTGGTACGGCCGTAAGCAAGTACCGTACTTTCAATTGTCGCAAGGAAGTCCCTAGCAGGCAGCTCTACGTCATGAACGCCTTTAAAAGATGCACTTCAAAGTATTATTGTATGTGAATTTGATATTAAATCTTAATGATTAAGATTTATTCTTCTCTCTATGTTTTTCTGATTAGACCTAATAAAAAAAACTTGATTCAATACGAAAAAAAAAGAGGACTTATTATAATTGTGCAAAGATTCTCCAATTACAATGAATGATTGCTGCTTGTTTAAGACCAAATGGTTTGTTACGACGCAATGATTGTAGAAAGAAACAAAGAGTTTTTACGAAAGAAGCACAGAGTTTTTTAAGCGAAAACTCGGATTGTCATAATAAAATTATTGGGACGAAATTTTGGTGTGTCCGGATAACCTGTGTTAACGAATGTGGTGAAGGATGATCTGAAGGGCGCTTTCTGCAATGTATTTTGATGGATTTATCGTAATAACGAGAGTCACATGAAGGTGAAAGCCAATCTATCGGTTCTGCATACAAGTTTTGACGGCAAGAGACAGGGCAATTACTTAGATTATAGAAAGACCCGTAAATGTAAAAGGGAGGAAAGAAGAAAACTGAAATAGTTCATGGGATTTTTGTTTAAGAAAATATAAAATGGAGGGACGAAGAAAGTCGTTAAAACCTCGAAAACTTTTACGGTAAAGCCATTCTTCTCGCGAGCAATCAGCAACCTTAAACCATTAACCCTATCAACTAACCGCACGGTTTGCTCTGCCTCATTCCCTCATGAGTTTTATCACTTATGGGCTCAAAGTTACGTTTTAAGAATTATATTCGACAAATCTTTTAATGTATGTGGTTCATTTATTTGTTGGGGAACAAGAAAACAAAGGCCAGAGAACTAACATTTAACATACGAATTTAGAAAAGGTTACATGCAATAGTAGATTGAGCTGCAGGTTACAGTAAAACCCGCAGGCCCTCCCGGCATGGGAACACGCAAAACGTAAAGCTGCCTCCCGCTGTCTCTCTGGCAGTTAAAAGAGCGGTAGTTGTTCCTGGCCTGTCCATTCCAGAGCGTGGTGACGACGACATTTTTGTCAGGGAAAGTTGCCGTGACTTGTTGGGTCTCCCATTCAACATACTGGAGACTACCTCCAGCCACCGTTTGAACAGCATTTGGGTATTCTTGGTTCCAAGACTTGGTGACATCAGAATAGTAGGCGATCCTGGAGCTGGGTTCTAGTCTGCCCCCTGGGCGAATGCTTGTTTCAATGCAATTGACGAGGTAGATAATTTCTTGTGCCGCAACAGACTCCAAGAGAAAGCCCATTGCCACGGAAAGGATGGAGAACGACGACAAGAACTTGACCATGCTTTTGGTTGAGGTGAGGAAGGACTTGGTGCTCTAAGTACTAATGAGGTTGGTAGATAAAAGTGAAAGTATTTCGTGTCCCTATTTATACTAAGAATTTATGACGCAATTTATAACAGTATTTACTCTTTTTTGTCTTTTTCGTGTAAAGAAAAATATATTGTCAAAATATATATTTATCAAAATATCATTGTGATAGATTATACAACTGAAAATGGGGCTTTTACTGGAAGGAATAAGCACAAAAAAGGGTTATTTTTTCGTGGCCCAAAAGCACAAAATTATACTCGTTTTAACCAAAAAATGGGAGGAGGTCGAGGAGGAGAAGAAGAGGAGAAGAGAAGGAAGAGACTTTTTAGAGAATTGTCAAACTGTATATCGTTAACCCTATCTTTGATGGAAATAAATGGAAATTTTAAAGTTTGACATTTTCCATAAGGTGAAAAAGAAGGGAAACGGGCCATGTGTTATCTTTTTGTGTTTAAAAGTCCTTGTGTTCCTTTTTGGAGAACTATTTTTCAGACGGGCTTTTGGGCATTCAATGGTGTAACAGTCCGCAAGTGTGCTGGTTGGCAGATCACAGCGGATCACTAAAAATGGTAACAGATATAATTTAAAGTTTGACATTTTCCCTTAAAGAAAAGGAAGAGGGAAACGGAGCACAAGCCTGTGCCATGCAGCTACGCCGCAGATGCTTGTGTTTTCTCTTTGTGTTTTAAAGTTTTTGTGTTCCCTTTCCTCTTCAATTCTACAAAACTTATTTTTAGGGGTTGCGCGACAAGCCTAAAAAGGAAAAGGAAGAGGGAAACAGGCGCCATACAGCCATGCGGTAGGGTGATGCTTGTGTTTTCTTCTCCTTTGAAATGTGCAAAACTATATAAATTATGTATAATATGACATCAAGTGTTGCTTTTCTCCATTTTTTTTCTTTCATACATATATACGTCGTACATATAGCGACGGAATCCTGCGAGTCCGTCAATCATTTGCACCAATACTAGATTTAATATAGAAAGAGGAGAATCATGTTTACTTCAACCGCAAGCAAGATTGCACTCATTGCTGCCATCTCTGTGTCAACTGTTATCGCTGCCCCACAAGCAGCTACAACCGCAATACCCGTAACAACATACAAGGCCTGTCCTGATCCCCTCTACCCCTCTTGCGAATCTCTCCCACTGCCGGCCACAAACTACTGGAAGGACAATTTCAAGGTTTATCTCATGCAGCACAATCCATGTCACCTAATTCGTAACTGACCTTTATTCTTCTAAAAAGGTTCCTGAACCCCCTGTCATCGCTGACTGGGTCAAGTGGGTGCGAGAGAGAGAAAACCCTGTCTACCCCATTGACGTCAAGCCCGTCTCGCCTAATGGTACTCTCTGGGGAGCTTCTTCTCCTGCATCGAACAAGCGTGGTCTTAGCTGGATCGACCCCGATAACCTTGCTACCGAGATCTGTGGATGCACAGATGGAAAGTGGGCCTTTACGTAAGTTCACTCAATTGTTGTTAATTGTTAATTGTTGGTTTTACATATGGCTGACGTGATGTTTTATTAGTTTCGATGATGGGCCTAAGGATCTTACAAGAGACTTTCTGGGCACTTCTCGCCCTTTACAAATCAAAGCAACCTTTTTTGTAATTGGATCCAACGTCATCGCCAGCTCTGTGTACAGGCAAAACTTGAAGGCTGCCTACGATGCCGGCCACCAGATTGCGTAAGTGCTTGTATTTAAAATTGCGTGACATCACCTCATGCATTGTAATTGGCAAACACACTCCTGCTAGACTTTATGCTGACTACTTTGCTCAGTCTCCATTCCTGGACCCACACCCACAGCACAGCTCAATCCACAGATGTGCTGATTAGTGAAGTCATCTACTCTGCCAAGGCCGTTTCGAGACTATTGGAAAGGTCCCGCGTTACTACCGCAACCCCTGTAAGTCTTAAGACAAAATATCGCAGCGTTTTCCGAAAACTCTAAGCCCATACTTCTTCCTCCTTCAGATGCCGACATTGACGACCGCACTCGTAACCTCATGGTCGCCTTTGGCCTCCGTGTCGCCCTCTGGAACGCCGACTCTGGCGATATTGGCGCCGTCTTCTCAGTCAACGACGCCATCAAAACCCGTCCTAACGGTACCCCATTTTACGATCACACCCTCTGGACAGCCGTTAACGTCACTCACGTTTCCGCGATATCGCCACCGTCGGTTTCCAATCCGGCGTCACCTGGGTACCTCAAGCCCCTGCCGCCGTTCGCGCCGGCGCACCCGCTGAAGGCCCTTACGTTGGTTTCATCTCCCTCCAACACGAGACCATCAAAACTCAACTCGAGATTGCCGAAGCCATCATTCCGTTGATTCTTAACGGTACCGAGCCCAACTTCAAGTTACCCAAACCTGACAACCCTTTACCTGCTACCACCACCCGTGTGCCAACCGAGACAGCGTCTGCAACGACCTCGGCAACTCCTGTTCTGACTGCAAGGACGTTTATTCCGGCGACAGTTGCTGAGTGTGATGGAGATGATAGGAGGAGGTATTTTGATGAGAATGAGCCTTTTGCAAAGTTTATTGCGGGAATCAAATTGCCGTTACATCCTATTCCTGTTCAGGCTCCGTCTAGTGGAGCTGCACAGGGTTCTGTTATGGTAGGAGCTTCGATTGCTGGTGCTGTAGCTGCTGCTGTCGCTGCTTTTGTTGCCGGAGCATGGTATAGAAGTGATATCGACTGGTGCTGATATATGTGCGAGGGGGGCTCCCTTATTTCTATTTGTTCTTTCTCCATTCCATCTCATTTTTGTTCGTCGATGCTTCTTTTTACGAGTTACTTCGATTTAGACCCGACTGTTTGTTTTTTGTTTGTATTTTTTTCATCGCTTAAACAGTTAAACCCTTTGTTAAACTTGTCGTCGTGACCTGATTACTCAATACATTCAATATATAAATGCTAAAACTATTATGGGGCGACGTTCTTCTTTATTATTTCTTTTCCTTAAAAAATAACGATCAGAAGATGCTAGCACAAGAGAAGCGACTTATTTACTCCGTACTTGAAACTACTCTGATCATAAATTCTAGCGAGGCCGAGTAGCTTACTTTTTGCATCTTCCGAAACACTTGTACTCAAAGCCATCACCAACAAATATTACAACTTTACACCCTCGAAACTAGGCCCAAGCCCCTTCCAGTCCCCTTTTTCTGCAGCAGGCATCATCAACCGTTCAGCCATATCTTCAGGTACAACTTCAATCGTTACATTTCAGAGTATGATGGGTGGCCATCACAACAAAAAGGCGTCTCGAGAATTCCACAGCAGACGTGTATCCTTCCGCCGTATACGACCCAGCATACCTTCAAAGAGTCATAAGGACAAGAGGAGGTTTTTCGTATACCTCACTCCAGGCAACCTCAACCCAGGCTTGATTCCTTCCCCATATCACTCAACACCGTCATCGTCTACCCAAAATTTGATAACTTCGTCCGATACTTTTCAAACGCCATCTCCTCCCTCGTCAACCCCATAAACTTGGCAAAAACAAACGTAACAGAGAAATCCAATACCCGTCGTCCTTCTTCACGCTTAATTGACTTTGGCATCAGCCAACGCGACGATTAGAGCGCGGGAGAACGGGAATAATGCAAGTGCGTAATTGACAGCCACGATACGGATTGAGCTTCAGGCTGACAAGGGTGAGAAAACATTAAAAGGAGTAAATGCCTTATGAATGTTGGAAATAACCTCTTCCTCAATCTTGGTCTTAAGATCATACCTTGTGATGGCATCACGGAACGCTTCAACGATGGACGAAAACGCTTCCTGCACAAAAACTATGGGCGTTCTTCGATTCCTCTGAGATTGGCGTTAACAGCCCATTCAGGATCAAAAAATCCTGCGACACAGCGTCGAGTGCTCATAGAATTTAAACCTAAAGATAAGATACCTAAATACCTTGTCAGACATCAGTCCAAAAGCTTGTATGAGAATACGCGGATGCTCTCTCTTTCTTGCCGAAGTCTCGTCAATGAATATAAGGAGACCGCTCAATATATTTTCAGCGACAGGCTTACGTTTTTCGCTTTTCCCCTAAACGAACTTCAGCCTAAAACATAACCATGGCTTCCTCACCATCCTCGCAACCCATTGCGCAAATGCCGTCCCTGCGGACCTAAGCTTAAGTGTACTATTTTGTCCTAAAGCACAAAAGTCAACAAAGTGCAACATATCAAAAAGGCACACCCTTTAGCGCATGAAATGCCGTCTGCAGTAATTCCTGCATTCTATTCGTCGCTTCCATACTTCGACTCAACCAAGTCAATGTCTTTACTTTAATAACCACAGTGCCCCCAAGCGAACCTCACTCCCCTCAATAACCTGACCGCTCAAAATCGTCACCATTTAAAGCGTTTACAATCCAGCACAACCTCGTCGTTCTTTAGATCCGGTTTCAGCGATCTTTTCATGGCGTCTTCACCGGTGGACACGAGCTCATGGTTTGCGTCAGATTCGGCAATGAGGAAAATGCGGAAACGGGGGATCGGAAAATGGGTGATGGGGAGGATGATGTTGAGTTGGAGGAAACGAATTGAGCCGAGCTTTCGAACGTTAGTTGATGGTTGGAGGTTGAAAAGTCGTACCTTGATCGCTCTCAATCGTTGTAGGATGAACTTCAATTACTTCTCCTACTGTTGGTGACAAGCGCAACCATAGATTGACTCATTCCAGGTGGAAGCTCGCATAGCGGTTACCTCCTCACCAAGTGGAGTAGATGGAACAGGGTTGTAAAGCATGACGGCGTGGATGCAATTGAGGAGGGGTTTTTTTTGTAGGCGTTTGGGATCTTTGTCAGGGATGTCACCCTCGGCGAGTTTTTGTAGCAGCAAGGATCTACTATATCAGTCCAACGTCATTAGGAGGGGAAGACTCACCGGTACGATGATACTGAACAACATTTGCTGCTGCGAAACCGTCCTCCTTGAGATCCCTGGCACAAGACTCAGCCAGCACAAGACTCGGCACAACCTGAACACTTTCCTTAAAACACCATCAACACACTTCTCCACTAAACACTTTACCTCACTCCCAACCTCGCAACCCCATTTCCACATAGATTATCACAGTTATGCACAACGGCCTTTTGTCCAGCGTCAGTATATTATAAACCTAGTTTGCTGTTCAACAAGATGCTTTTCGAGTTAAGGATGTTCTTGTACACCCTGCCAAGAAAAAAAAAAAGATCTCAAACTTTATTTAGCAAAAGTTCAGAGACTTGGACTAAACAAGGGTCCGTGGGGCGAATTACGGTGCCTGGGGCTCTGTGATTCTTGTGGTGATTAAAGAGATATTCGTCAACAGCAGTGTGAAGTCGAGTAACGACGTGACGGGGGAAGTTTTCGCTAAGCTGACCGATGTCGATATTGTCGAGGTTGCTAGTGATTGAGATGGAGCCGTCGTGTTGCAGAGTGACCGTGACAGAGACGCTTTCGGCAGTTGGCAAGCCGATGAACGAAGCTTTGCGGTTCATGTTTGCAATTAAGGGAGGAGTATCTGAGGAAGCTCTGGGGATGGCCAAAAAATGGAGATAAACGCATGCTTTATATACCCGGAAATGCGACCTCACTATAGTTCTCGATGTGGGGTTTAGATTGAGGCATTAAGAACGTGGGTGCGAATATACTACATTTGCAGCGAATGCAGAAACGATGTCGCTTTGCAAAGATGGACAGGTGGGTTGACGTCCAGAAGTTTAAACAAGAAGGGACTTCATTAATGCATGTTTTTGTGTTTTATGGGATCGAATTCTACTTACAATGGAGCTTTGACGCGCACGATGAAAGAATTTATGACAATAATGTTGACGACTCAGCTATGGGAATTTAGCGGGACTTCCAGCGAGCATAAGTCTAAAGCCAATGCTTAGAAAAAGGAATAGAATAATGCTAGGGAGTAAACGTCCCGATGCTTGTAATTGTGCTGTTAATATTAGAGTGTACTAAAACGAAAAGCAGAGAGGCCGGTATGTCATTTAATAACACATTGCAAATTAAGGACAGCTATGCGCGATTGTGGTGTGGCTGCCCGAGCTACTAAGAGTATCGGGCGGAAGATTGGCAATGGCCGCTGATATGCCATCAAGTAACATCCTCTGAAATGGTGGCATTAACGCGAAGACCACGGAGACTTTTGATGATGTAACAACGCTATTTTTGCGATTTAACAACGTTTTTTTGCGCAGGGCCCCAGAAAAACGTTCTTGCATTACAAAGTAGGAGGTTGAAGAGTTAGGATCATCTCTAGACCTACTCCTATAACCATTAACTGGTGTCGCGATGATTCAGCCGCTCACTTTTTGCAAAACAAATGCGATCAGTTCCGTTCAATCCTGCAAAGTATTTCCTATGTTGGGCAAAAGACAAGACCTGATCTTGCATTTACAATCAGTATACTAGGGTAATATCAAGCAAACCCTAATGCTGGGGACTTTGTTGCACTAGTTCGAGTTTTTTGTTATTAAATTGACATGCATGATTACGGTATCCTACAAGCGATTCAAAGCTGGAACCAAGGGCCTATTGACTGGATGAGCAAAATCCAAGTCATTCACACCCTTGAAGGAACTTTAGTTTGCCAATAATTATATATCAAGAATTTATTAGACTACTGTGGGCTATGAAATACCGGTATTACCTCTGAACCCACTCCTATGATGTGATATTCTCTTGACCCATCCCTCCGTACATAGCTTTGACTAGGGGGTAGGCGAGAAGAGTAAAGGAGTTGCTCCTTGTCATTTTCCCATCAACACATCCCCACAAAGATAAGTGTCTTCTTCATTCGTCATGTTGACCTCCTTCGCTACCTTCATTAACTTCTTCACTCCCTTCTTTCCTAGGTGACCCATCCACAAGTGCCATTGGTGCGGTGTCAGAGACTTCTCGGCTTTTGCTGAGGCGGTACTTGGCTTGAATTCTAACACTTGATCAAGGTAGATGAGGTTCTCTTTGCTGCTGTAGGTGAACGTTGCAAGTGCTTGCGCTGACGGTTCTTTCTTTGGTTTAAGGTCGTATCTGTCATCCTTCCGAAAGATGTCAAGATCCTTCTTTCTCGCCATCCCAAGCGACATCAGGTTTCGTCCGATGTTTGGTACATACAAAACATTCTTGAGTATTAACGTTCCGGTTGTTTCCCCATTTCTGATCTTAACTTCCAACTCCACAAGATTCAAGGTTGCTGTTGTTGTCAGCAGTGCTGATGTCGCACTGGATGGAGCGGTAGTTTGACAGGATGGTGCGCTGGAACGTCATGTGGTGAGTGGCTCCAGAGTCTAACATCCATCTAGTGTCTGTAGTCTACGGACCACCTTCCGAGCTCATGTTGACGGTAGGTACTGCTGCAACGAATACCACAGGATTTCCTCCGCTGTTGTTGTTCTGATTGTTGTTTTGGTTTGCCAGGTTTGCGTTAGGTCCTTGATTCCAACCACCTCGGCCTCAACCTCCTCTTCTGCGTCCTCCTTGACCACGGAAACCTCGGCGGCCTCTTCCACGGAAAAAGCCTCTCCTGCAGCCGCAAGTTGAGCTGAGGTTCGTTTCTCTTTCGTTTCTGTTGTCGTTAGTTCTTCTCGCGCTCCAACAGTCTCTTGCTAAGTTACTTTCTTTCCGCAATTGTAGCATTCTTGGTCCTCACCGCCGCGGTGTCTTTGTTGCTGGTTGTTGTAGCGTCCCGCAGCATGAGCCTGGGCGCCTTCGTTATCTTCATTTTCCTTCTTTCTCTCTTTCAGTTTCGTTTCATGGTCTAACAGCTTTCCGACGACATAGGCATAGTTATCCTCGGCTTTGGGTTCGTTCTCAAGAAGGTTGACTCTGATGCGTATCTTCAGGGAGGGTCGTTAGGAGGATGGAGATGTGTTGCGGGGTTGCCGTGTCCTCCCCGCAGCCTTATTAGTAACTCCATTACCAGACGATAAATTCGTTATATCTTGCGATGCTTCTAAGTACGCAATTGGTGCTGCACTTTTTGTGAATCGCAACGGCATATACCATCCTGTGGCTTTTGCCTCACGCACGTTGAACAATGCCAAGCAGAACTACTCTAACACTGACCGCAAAGGTCTCGCTGTTGTGTGGTCTTCAGGGTTATATCCCATAGTACAAAACCGACGACAACTAAAAAAATTTCGTCGAATTTGGATTTAGTTTGCCGTAAATCGGCGTATGCTGCCGCTTTTGCACCAAATCAATTCGTTGGTCACACAATATTCGCCACTTATTAAATGCGGCAGAATACCGCCAAATACGTAAATTTTTTCATCATACGGGGAGCTGAATTTTCGGTCACGCAATGGAAATTTCTTTATTTTACAGAATTCAGACAGTACCACAGGATTTGCATCGAACTATACTACAGCGCCGTAAACGGCCATCTACGGGAGTCTTCTGTTTCTCCACCATAAGGACTTTACCGTAACCTAAAGCTTTTAATCTGAATATATATTTATACAGTCGTACTTAAAAATTATTAGGACTCCTAAGCCACGTGTGCATAAAGAAAACGTTCTTCCTATTTATCCCACATACACAGTGTTCAGTATACAAACATTGACGTCAGACCGCAATACTCTTTTCCACAAAGGTATTTTTACCTTTTTTGCTTTTGTCAAACTATACTGAATTTGTGGTCATATTCTTTGTGTATACGCTGACAATCGCAGAATGTTGACGCTGCCAATGCAGGTATAGTACGTTTTGTCGCGTGTACGTACGCTTACGTGCGTACACGTGCGTTTGTGTACGCATGCGTACGTGTGCGTACATTTGCGCACGTAAATGTAAGACACGTGCACAAGTGTACGTAAACGTACGCAAACGTGCATGTACGTACGTATAGTGGAATTAATGCTTACTTCGTGAACGTTCCTATACATACTCTTGTATTTTATTTTTGAAGATGTTCACGATTTTTTCTCAGTAACTTCAAAAATAAATACATTCTGCACATAACTGGGATTTTGATAAAATATATTAACGTAATTTTGACATCAACGTACAGCACCTTTAGTTCAACGTCTATAATTCCTGACGTTGTACCTGCGAGCTTTGTTAGGAGATATGTCGCTATCCGAAGAGGTGTACTCAAGTTTGTACGCGAACGGTCGCGTAAACGAGATGTTGATCCCCTCAAACTACCACGTGACAGGCTTCTAGCTCTTCCCTTGTCAGGAGAAAAGCTAGCTGAATTTCGAATACGCTGAGACCGGCGAGGTGGTGACGGGGGCAGTTCCTCAGATAAGATTCGTCGAGACCTGCGAGGTGGGGACTCTGAAAATCGTGGCAATGGTCTTACTCCTGGTCGGCGCACGCGGTTATTGGCTACAGCAACGTCATGCTCAAAAGAAGCTGAGGAGACTCTTCGTTGTGCTTTGTCATGAAAACTAATTACTAAAGTGCTTGAAGAAGCAAAAAATTACAGTTGCTGCTGTTTGTTAAGGCATCCACAGATCCCCTAATAGTTTCAAGTTTTTCGTCGAAGTTGTCAAGTCTTTCCTTCAACGCCAAAAGAGAGGATTCAAAACTTTTCTGCATATTGTCTTGCGCTTGACGTAGATAAGAGAAGTTAGATGCAAGCGTTCTCTGAGTCAAGTTGTTTTCGTGTATAAGAAGGACGAGACTGTCTTGTTGTGCAGCAGCAGTCTGCAAATTCTTGCCGCCAACGCTAACAATGAAACAGTCGTTCAGCCTTTTGAGCTCGTTAACACCGAACCCTAAATCAAAAATAAGTTAATTTTAATATTTTAATTGTCAGCCAAAACATCAAATAAATGCACAGTATACAACAGTATACTACCGCACACACTACAGTACTGCCGCATACTACAGTATACAAACGCACACTACAGTATACAACCGTATGTAGCCGTACATCATTGTATGCGGCAGTTTACCACCGTTACCAGCCGTACAATGACTATACACCACAATATACCTTGAATCCTTACCTGGAACATGCTTTTGAAAGCCTGGTGACATGTATGCTTTTGCAGCCAAAGCCTCAGGGTACGTAGCTAATAAGACAATGCCAGCGTCAATCTTTCTACTCATGTTATCAGCCTGTTTTTTATATTAGTTTCTAAAAATGTTCAAACCGATGCAATGGGACTGACCGTCTGAACAAGATGCTCCCAATGTCGACGGAAAAAGGAGTTGATGTTAGAGCTTGTCGAGTTAGCATTTGAAAATGCATTCCTTCTGTTGTTTGACTGCTTCACACTCTCTATAAAAGTAGGGTGTTAGCAAACTTGTTAGATCTTTCCCACCAGTATACCATCATGCATCACTTGACCACTCCGAATCTTATATGCTCCTTCAATGGGGACAGGAAGAGAAGGAGCCGGTGGAGCACGTATTCTTGATTCCTCGTTAGCGGCATCAACCGCCATCATGCCTGCAGTAACAGTTTCGTTGTCGTCTTCGCTGTAAGTTGGCTCCGAGTGGCTTCTGGACCCTGCAGCTTTATTGGATAAATAGTTAATTTACCGTGTCAGTGAAGATGATCTGGATTTGAGTATGTTACAGAGTTCTCACCAAGGTTGTATTGGAACCCCCTTCCCCCATGTTCATCATCATGTCCACCAAGGCTCATCGGTATGTTGATATGTCTGCACAAGTCAAAAAGCTCTGTTGTCAAACCATCGTATGCCTTTAAAATTTTCTTCCAACACCGTATGATGCTGTCATATAAAAAAAGTTGACAACCGTACATAAGCGCACGTTACCGCAAACAACCATAGAATAACGCATCAAACCATATATTCCCATAAATAAACGCAAACGGCCGTATACCACAGCCGTTAAGGTGATTAATGAAATATTTCAATATCTTGAGTCCATCGAATCGTAAACTTTTAAAACAGGTTTGTGGTCTGTTACGTAGGTATACGTATACAGCTAGCTGCTGCGGTAAGCTAAGATAGGTTCATTTTATCACATCAACTTCAAACATTTGCCTTATGGCCATAGACTCTAAAATATTATAACTTCATGTGGCGCTTCTATATTTGATTGTCTTGTACAAAAGACGATGGAATACTTGCGTACCCCACCGCCTTCGTATGAATCACTCATTTGGTTGTATACACGGCCACAGACGGTTTAGTCAGTAGAAGAATAACCATTGTGAAAGTCAAAGTTACGTCTGATAGTGCGACATTAGTATTACGTACGTAAAAAAAATTCGACGAAGAAAATGTACTGTCCATGCTGTGCTGAAGACGTCCCCTCCGTCACGTCTAGAAAGATGCTTGAGAACCACATTAGAGATGACCATGCTTCCAGTGGTGCTCTCATAACCTTGCTTCTGAAGCTTGATAGTGAAGCGACCATTGAAAGAGTCTTGACTATGGTTATTGGCGGCGGTTCCCACGCCCAAGCGCAGCCCCCTCTAGCCCAGCAGACGCAACGACAGCCATCAAGTATAGGCGAGTCTCGCTCAGCAAAAGGCACCTACCATATTGAAACCAGGATGGCGGAAAAATAGTAAGATGGAGTTGCTTAAATCTCTCATTTCTTTAGTGTTTTTGGGGTTGAGAAGCAACTTTTTAAGTTGAGCGCGGAGGAGAAGAAGGCCATAGATAGGATGACGGCGGAGCAGAAGACGTTATCCGGAGCAATTCGAATGATTCCGCATTTGATTGAAGATGCAGCCGTAGCTGAAGCATTACGTACAAAGATTACCGAGGTAGGCAAAGCTCTGTTGTTTTAGTGATATTGAAGTTGTTAGGCCAAAGAGAAGTATCTTGCCGCTTACCGTGCTGGGTACACTCAACAAAATCCGAACGTTGCAAGCTATCAAGTCACCAATAACAATCAAGTTCGCATTGTTTGGAAGACAGGAAAAGAATTCGAGGAGGTACTGCTTTTTTCTTCCATACATTAATCTTACTTCGAGGGCGAGGAGCAACGCAGACCTAGCTCTCCAAAGCTTAGAGTCGGTAGCAGTAAAGCCATCTACGTAGAAGATGACAGTGACAACGACGAGGTCCACGCGCAATACAAGCCTGCCTTGGGACAGTACATTGAAGGTTTGACGACAATTTTATTTAAACTAATGGGTATAGAACCTAAGATTGCCTCAAAAGGTCATCCACTTGCATTGCGGGTCGACGTGAGCAAAATTCGGAAGAAACAAGAAGAGGAGGAGGCTGAAAGCCGACCACGAACGCCATCGGAAGAATACGAGGATCGACCCGTTAGAAAAGGTGCGTAATCTTCCGCCCTCCCCTGCTTTTATTTACTGACTGAGATCGGGGAATATTCAATAAGAACAATTTCTGTCTTATAACGCACTTTTTCCTGGACAAGATAACGGAACTGATTACCTCAACAACATTCTCCTTTCACGCTTACTCAAAGCACTTACAGTCAAACTATAATGAGTTTGGTCGGGGAAGGTGCCTGTACAAGCCTCCTTCTAGTAAAGTCATATCTGCGGTAAGTCATCACTTGTCATAAATTTTTTTCCATTCCATTCCTGCAAGCTGGCCAGGTACTGCTTGACCATCTGGATCAATGATCCAAATGCCCGCATACTAACGTTAACGGCGGTAATACACCGCAAATAAACGTATTTAACGTTTGCGGCCGTCTGTTTAAGTGTATAGCCGTAACGGCCGTATGCGTTAATTTTGTACCTACTTCCGGGAATCCCTAACTTTTTTTTAGGCTTGGTTTTCCTTTCGTAAGATACAAGATTTAACCATGGGCATGGATATACAATGCCCATTCTGTAAGGAAACTGGCTACGATATGGTTGCTTGTGACGGTATCAGCATTGGTTATCAAGAAGACAAAAAGACAAGCAACCTCATCCCACCAACATTCATCGATTCATACAGCAGTGAGAACAACACTGTGAACTACTTAGCGTCAAAACAGGTGAGAAATTCTTTTGCAGTGAATATTCTAATATGGCATAGTTTGTGCCTAGCAGAAATGTTAGAAAGGCAGGACGAGAGTTCTGCGATATATTCAAGCATGTGCATAACGGTGTTACGCGTCAAATGAAAGCAGCTGGAAAAGAGTTGGGATTGCTTTTAAACGTATACTGGGACAATGCACCGCGTTTCATGGCATTCATACTTAGAGATGAGACATGGACCCCAGCTGAAATAGCGGCGCTTAGAACTTTGCTTAAAGTAGTGAGTATATTTCATTGTGCCGTATTACTCTTTGACCTATCGTAACATCTATAAAGATATTCTGTGAACAGTCAGTTGTTACAATCATATTGCCTGTCGGTGATAAATGTCTTCAGGAATTAGAACGCTGGGAGCAGCTAGATGTGCAGGAGAAGTTGACTTTGATTGATGATCTTCGTCAAAACGTACCTTCAGTCGGCAATTTGTTATTTGAGGTCATTGTTGTTGGAAACAACACATATTTACCGGAAGAATTCATCAAACTTGCTCAATGGTTAAGAAAGAGAAGGAATGTTGTTGAGAGCCAACATAGCCGCCATCCTGTAGCGGATCCAAAGACAACCGAACATGGAGATTATGTGAACAAAAACTGGCAAAAAGTAAGTGCAGAAGCCGTACAAAACCCCATGTAACCGTATACAACCGTATACTGTTATGTACCTTTGCATACTGCCGTTTACGTTTGTGTGCGCCCGTCTTTGGACTCTGTTGATTAACGCTTTCAAAAGACAGGTTCCTTTTACTTTTTACCTGAAATACGGCAACGTCCACGATATCTCAACCTTGGACCTGCAGACAATCTACCTACAGCAGCTAAAAAGGGGACAACGGAAGCTGACGTTTGTCCTAAATATTACGACAGGCAGAGGAAGGCTAAATCAATGACGGCCGGAGCAATGGTTTTTTTAAGTCGTCATCGATTTTATATTGGATTTCACATTTTTCCTAAAGCTGAAAGCATCAATGATGTTTTTCGCAACTCTATACACAAGGTACCATACAATTCAACAATTTAACTCTAAATCTTGCAGGTTTGAACAGTGCCCATCCATTTGTGTTGGTGATAATAATTGCCATGCTGCAGACTACTGCACTTTGCGGGAGTACGAATCTTCAAAGATTGTCAATTTGTTATAGACAAATTTCATTCAAATGCTCACAGGGGCTGTTCCGCTGCTTCTCACGCAAAACACTACAGAAAGCATATTAAAATTGAAGATCTTAATACGAGCTACACCGAATCGGCCAACCACAACATGGGAGTCTTGCGTCAAATGGTTTCATATATGACTGAAGGACATGCTATTATGACTATATTCACCTACATTTGTATGGCAAATAGGACGGTTTGGAAGGAACTGTCAGTGAAGGGTAGCGAATTGTTTTTTAAAAAAGTTTGCATGTCGACGATGAAGAATATATATTGTCTTATTACAAAAGTTAGTTTACAATGACTACGTTGAAATGGAACCGTCAAATTCAAATGAGTGCAAAAGTAACTTTCAAACAACCATCTGATGCCGTAAACGGCCGATACCAATTTCTTTTACATTAGACAAACCGCCGATCACGCCTGTTTACGGCTACGCGTCATTTTTATGGCCGTTAGTTTTATGAATGAATATGATATAATCTATATTAAAATCGCTGACTTTAGAAACAAATGGCATAACCCTCCAAACATAAGGCTTCTATATGGTTGGAGTGATTAGGTAGCATCCTGAACCATTTAATGCATTCGAGCGCAAAAGTAGACTCATGCCAATAGCAGAAAAAAACAGTATACAACCGTAGACGGCCGAATGCGGTTATCATAGAATATCCGTCTATAGCCGTCTACGGCCGTTTGCGGCTTTACTTGCTGTACCGTGTTGACAGGTGGCTGTCAGTTGAAAGATACAAGGTTCATATTTTGCTATGCCGCTGAAGGTTAGAAGAGCTATGCCATGGCAAAGATTGGCGTGATTTGGTGGCAGCCTGAACCATTTAATGCATTCGAGCGCAGAAATAGTTTCATGCTGAAAACAGAAGAAACAGTATACAACCGTAGACGGCCGAAAGCGGTAATGATAGAATATCCGTCTATAGCCGTCTACGGCCGTTTGCGGCCTTTAGTTTCTGTCTAACGTTTTAAAACAGGATTTGCTTGCTGGACCGTGTTGACAGGTGGCTGTCAGTTGAAAGATACAAGGTTCATATTTTGCTATGCTGCTGAAGGTTAGAAGAGCTATGCCATGGCAAAGATTGGCGTGATTCGGTGGCAGCCTGAACCATTTAATGCATTCGAGCGCATAAATAGTTTCATGCTGAAAACAGAACAAACAGTATACAGCCGCAAATGGCGGGTGTACGATTAAATTTTTGTGCAACAAAAAAATTTACTAATGCTTCCGGCTAGTTACTGCCGTTTTTGTCAAAGCATTGATGAAACTAGATTGGTAATGTATTTTGGTAACCGTACATAACCGTATGTTCACGATACGGTCATGAAAATCGACGAAGTTTTTTTAGTTGTTGTCGGTTTTGACCTTGGTATTTTATCCCGGTCTTCAAACCTCTTTGAGACTTACACATGGCGCAAACCATACCGCATTGAGACTGATCACTCAGCCTTAATCCCCCTGTTTGCTAGAGGTGTCCTGAAGGGCCGCTTTGCTTGATGGTCATACTCTCTACAGGATCACGAGATTGAGTTGGTTCATGTTCCCGGCAAGAGCCAGGCTGTTGCCGACGCTCTCTCACGCAGCTTCAGACCCCCAAAGCTATACCTGACGATGACTTAGAGGTTGGTGACTTCCCTGAGACCGCCCCTCGAGTCTTTATCGGAAAAGATGCTAAAGTTAGGGTCATATCACCTATGTTAAAACCGTTGACATATGTTACAAAGTACTGGTTTGAAACCGGGTTAGGGCGTATACGGCCGGAACGGCGTATACGCCCTGAATTGAACCAGCATCAATATGTAAACAAAATCACGGCCATGTACGGCCTTATACGGCCTTACCCAGCTGGTGGTTGTACATGGCCTGGTGGTTGGCGCAATATTTGGCGCCACATTTAGCCAACGACATACGTTTACCCTTCAACCACTTTGGGATTAAATCATTGGGTATGCACCAGATCTTGCCAGGTATGGCTGTCTGTCCCCACCGCCCACACAAAGCACAGAATATCCTGACGTGTACAGCCCAATTTGGCGCTTGTAAACCATCAATTAAATGGCCGTGTACGGCCCATTGGTCAGGAAATATGATTATTTGGTACCCCCTTTGCGCCGCACCGCACGGGTACGTCCAATCAAGGCCGTAACCGCACGGGTACGTCCAAATAAGGCCGTGACCGCACGGGTACGTCCAATTAAGGCCGTAACCGCACGAGTACGTCCAAAGATGGCCAATTATACAAGCTGTTTGAACCATTTGCTATCGCAATTGCTAACTTCTGAAGAATATTTCATAAAATTAATTGATTAAGGTAGAAGTACTAACATTAACCTTTCACAATGCGTCAGTCGTCTCTGCAAAGTTTCAGTAAAAGATTTAGTGCTAACGTAGCGGAAAAAGCGCATGGCACGCGATGCAAGAGCGTTAAAAGCTGCAACAGTACCTAAAGGCATCCACTCATTGAGCGCTTTCAAATGATATAAACACACATATGCCGAATATGTCTGCCCGCATTTGGCTTCTTCATCTGAAAGCTTTGACACCCATGCCTTTAAAACTACACCAGTTCGTTAAGCCTAAAACTTTGATTTTAAGGTCAAGCGTGGACAACTACTTGGTTTAAAAAAAAACAGCTTTGGGGACTTCATCGGTGATGGTTTCACACCTCTATCACGTCTCTAGAGTATTTTATTGAGTTTTGAAGTCAAATTTTGTGTTTACCAAGCTGGGAATAATAATTGCAAGACGGCACAGAGCGTTAGAAGCTGCCACAGGTACGTGGGAGATTCCACAAATTAAGAGCTTTCAAATGATATTATACACATATGCTGAACATGTCTGTCCGCATTTGATATTTTTAAATGACAGCTTTTGACACGCATGCCTTAAAGCTACACCAGTCTGTTAAGGCTAAACTCTAATTGCAAGTTAACCGTGGACTAATACTTGGTTTAAAACAAACAGCTTTGGGGAGTTCTTCCGTGATGGTTTCACACCTCCATCACGTCGCTAGAGTGTTTTATTGAGTTTTGAAGTCAAATTTTGTGTTTACCAAGTTGGGAACAACAATTGCAAGACGGCACCGAGAGTTAGAAGCTACCACAGGTACGTGGGAGATTCCGCAAATTAAAAGCTTTCAAATTTAACACACATTATCAAACACGTCAAATTTAACACACATTATCAAACACGTCCGTCTTGATTTTTTTCATTGATTTAAAGTCACCGCTTGACTCAGTCTGGGGCCTTCTAGGCCATGTTCGACCAGTTACGTGTGTATACAGACTGTACTGTCCACGTCTTTTCTCCTTCCCAAAAACGGGAGTTTGGCTCTGATCGACCATTGCTTTCCAGTGAGGTTATCTTCCCTGAACAGCTCATTGACAACGTCTTTGTTAGGATAAAGTCATCTCGATTGAAGGACATTCTCGAGAGACGCAGACTATTTTGAATATCAAAAACGGGAGTTCACAGGAACTACCCAATTCTGGATTTGTCAGGTGCCTGATCCTGAGGTCAACACCTCTCGTGCACCTAGGCACATACCTGGACAGATTACCCATGTCATAACGGTTAATGCTGGTATACCACCAGATGCTGTAAACTACCCAGTGCCTGATACTGGCCCAAAATCTCTAAGTGGTTTTTATGCCTATGAGATACTTGAGATACGTGAGCTATTCTCACCCCTCAATGAAAAGAGAACTACTACAGACTCACCCCCATCTCTACGCGAGATATATGGCGTTGAGAGAAAAACGGCCCTGCCTGATGTTTCTTCTCGTATGATCCATGACTTCCCATCAAAGTTAATGAAAAGGTTATATTCCATTGATGATATACAAACACCATTCCGCTCTTCCAAGTTGAAGATTATAAGTTGGAATGTGAACAGCCTTCAAGCTCTTGTTAAGAAGCACTTTGCAAAGAGAATTGAAGGTGATGAGTCCAATAGAGCAGAGTTCTTTGCTATGTATTTGGAGGAAATGGAATGTGACATGGCCTGCTTTCAAGAGACTATGGTTGGCGATGGTCATGAAAAGTTTTGGCAACAACTGAAGTCCGTCCGTGGATGGAAGATGTATGCTGACGACAAAAGAAATGGACAAAATGGTGTTATGACCATGGTCCGCAAAGATATCCCCGTACTTTCAGTGATATGCGGGACTCATATGATGCGCACTGACTTTGACGACTTTGTTGAAGAAGGACGGTGCCTTACACTCTGCCTTTTAGGTATGAATATTGTGAATGTCTATGCGCCGAACGGCACGAGGTATGATCACAGACAGGAATACAAAATGAAGTTCCTGGAACGACTACATACTTTTGTAAAGAGTCTCAAAGCTCAGTCAAATACAATTGTTGTAGGGGATTTCAATATTGCTCACAAAGCAATTGATGTTCGCGAACCATCCAGATTTTATGGATACTCTGGATTCCGCAATGATGAACGCTACTGGGTTAGCTCATTCATTAACTTAGCTTTTAAGGATGGATTTCGTCATAGCCATCCGCATACGCCAGCATATTCTTGGCATGATCCAACAGAGTTCTATAAAGCTGTTTGGAGAATAGACTACGCCTTTGTAGATAAACGAATTCCTTGTAAATGGAATGTTAACCACCATTTCGTGGCGTCACTGACTGACCATGAAATGGTTAAATTGGTCTTAGAGCACAGTGATGCTCACCACAATGATTTTGATAGCATGATCTCATTGCCGGCACTTGACCTACCTGATCAAGAGCCACCGCATGAAGCCCCAAACAACCCCGGGCCTTCTGTAAATGATAGGAATTCAAATACTGTCCCCAATACCTTCATGGCTAATGGGCAGATATCTGGTGACTTTATTAAGGCCCAAAGAAAAGACTTGAGATTTGCCGACGTCATCAAGTTTCTTGAAAAAGGAATCCTTCCTGAGGATCCTGATCTTAGGAAAGGTGTTCTAATGAACGCCCAAAATATGGTGATGCGTGGTAGAGCTCTCTACTGCGTACTCTATCTGAAGGACTACCTTATGCGACGATCGCCAGTGCGAGTCGCTTTATGTGTCCCCAAAAGACTGCAGGACGTTGCGTTTGACGCCGTCCATGATGATATGATGGCTGGAGGACACCTCGGTGTTTGCAGACTTATTGCCACCACCCTAGATAGGTTTTGGTGGCCGACTATCCAAAAAGACTTAGAGGCATATATACGACGATGCCCTACATGTAAACAATCTAAAGATAACTTGACTAGAAAAGGTGCCGTGAGGCCCATCCCCTTTGGTCATAGACCTTGGGATCGTGTTGCCATCGATATTGTTGGTCCTATCAACACCAACCAACGTGGCAAAAAGTACATTGTTGTCCTCACGGACTACTTTACCCGTTGGGCTGATGCTTTTGCCGTCCCCGACTTAGAAGCAAACACCATTGCTAGAATAGTCGTGGAGCAATGCTTCTGCCGCTTTGGAATTCCCTTGACCTTACACTCGGATCAAGGACAACCATTTCCTAGTGACCTATTTAAGAGAGCTGCTACTGTACTAGGAATGAAACAGTCTTTCTCCATGCCATATTGACCTCAGGCCAACGGTTTAGTTGAACGAACAAACAAAACTTTATGCCAGATGATACGTGCATATATAAACCAAAGAACACATGATGACTGGGATGAGATACTCCCCTATATGTTGTTTGCATACAGAACAACGGTCCACCAGACCACAAATGAAACCCCATTCATGATGATGTTTGGCCGTGAAGCGTTTGCGCCGGCTGACCTTAACTTTGGATATCCCACAGACGACGTGTTTGCAGAAGAATACCCGGACCCCAGATTATGGGCTCAAACTGGAGATGAACCTCTGATTGCCGTATCCACTACTAGAGATACCGCAGAGGTTCTCCCCGAAATACTCGCCATGGTTTCTAACCAACCACATCTTCTTGATAACCGTCTGGCGCGAGCTGCTCACAATCTGTCAAGAACAGACGGTCGTGAACCGTACCTACTCATTGCTGATGTTCTGCAGAAATATGAGTATGATGTAATCTATCTTTTTCACTTTCATCCCATGAAAAGATTAAGTTATACATTTCAATGGAGATCCTTCCAAAGGAAACAAACACTCCCTATGCATGCCATTACCCGACGGGTCCGCATAATGCATGAAGGCAAAGGCAGAGATGTCTATACCACTGTTATCCATAGGGGATGTGCTACAGAGAAACCACACTTGCGTGATAGTTATCCGCTATTTGTTGATACTGGCATGAACCTATACTATCATGGCATACTGGTTTTATCACCATCCACTTCAATACTAGACAACAGCAGGTCCCTTATAGCTGAAGGGCCTGTAATGCACGTAAAGATTATTGACTTTGAAGTCAACAACGACCAGGACGATTATGTTCCTCCTGACGATTATATTTCTCCTGAAAATGATATAGATACTGACACACATGTAAGTGTGCTCATGAATACTTGACAAGCCCTTCAGGACTTTGTCAAAGAATACCTCAACGATGAAGATGATCGTTTAGAGGCTAAAGACTACGTTACTCAGCTAGCTGCTAGACTAGCATACTCAAAGCCGTACTCTTGCGTGCAGAACTCAAACGCAAGAGACGAGCACAACAAATAAACCCAGTCGCAACAAAGACTCGTTTGATGTTGGTGACCTGGTATGGCTCTCTGTTCCCTTGAAGACTGAACGTCGAGGGAAAGAGAACAAGAATGCCCCCACTAAGAAGTTCCAATTTAGATGGGCCGGCCCTATGCGTGTCCTTAGTAAATCTATGGACAGCAATAGATACACAGTTGTAGAGCTCCTCCCTGGAGGCCAGCTCTTATCACGACTTGCTAACGCTGCTAGACTCAGACCATTTGAGTCTTTGCCGCCTACAGAAACTGCTAATGCTGCATCTGCAGAAGTAGCTTCAGATGACTTTGCTGCTGAGATTGCAGCATGGAAAGAACTCCAAGTTATTAGACGCATGCCTAAGAATAAGGTAGCAGTTGGAGTTAATCGCGAATTGTTTCGACGATTTGATGAAGAAGTCGCTGATGCCGACTATAATGATCCTGAGTTCTATGTTGAGAAACTGGATTATCATACTTATGATTCTCATAACAACAAGTATAAGTATTATGTTAAATGGCTCGGTCATGGAACCGCGCATAACCTTCTCATGGATGAAGAAGCCTTACCCCCATCCATAGTTAAAGATTACTGGGACCGTGTTGCTAAAACACAGCCCACAGCATATGCTCTCAGAGTAGTATATGAAAAGAATGCTGGCCGCAAGAGACTTGCGCCTAAGCCCACATCCTACACGCTGCCTGAAGATAATGATGGTTATCGTAGTGAGGATGAAGATGAAGGTATCCTTGATGATACCCCTCCTAGCCCCATAAAGAAACGTAAGCGCAAAGCAAAACGTTCTTTACAGCAGGCTGTGCATATAGATTCTGATGACCAGAATCTATTGATAATGACGTTCCTCCGTCGGAACCTGATATAGACAATAATCTGGATGATGACTATCCTGACAAAAACTTTGAAGTACCACTAGCCATAGAGATGCTAGATGGTAACAATTATATAACCCTTGCCAATACTTGGCCTTATAGACTTGCTCATAATGCAAGCTCTGATATATTTACAGATAGTTCTTATACTTCTGACAACTAAGCTAGACTTTTCTTACGTAAGTCTTTTCTTAAAAACGGGAGAATGTGAAGAATTACATTATTCACATGGCCTATGGCTCATAAGGACATTCCGTCTAAGTCCGTTGAGTTCCGTTATATCCCGCGTCGACGCGTATATTTACGCGTCATATTGAATCCTCCCTTCTTTTCCCTTTGGGTTTTTTATATATAGTTTTTCCCCATGTTTATAGGGTTTTTATTGAAGGAGGTGGCGCGCATATGTGCCGTTTATGTTGTGTGCATATGTTGTGTCTATTATTTATTTGTATTTTGTGTATTACTTTAATATGAGAGATTTCTTGATTTAATTTGTACCTTGTTGAATTAAGTATTGATATTGAGTTGATCCCCTATCCTCTATCACACGCGCGTGGCCTCGCGCGTGATCTCCCTTCACTCTTAGTTGGATGACAGTCGACCCCTCTGCCCCCTTACCACCTGGTGAAGCTGCAATCCGGCCGTTTGAGACAGAAGGCTGTGATGGAATCCTCCTCATTCACAGTGTCCTTTAGTCAAGGCTTGGTCAGCTATATTCCACCTCTGTGCTCTCCGACCCGATGATCAGGCGCTAACGGCAGGCAATGAGTGAGGTTACCCTGTTCTAAGCTCTGAGAGGCAACGAGAGCCCATGTTCCAAAAGGTGCCATAGTAGGATGGCATGGAGACTTATAGCCATCCCCGATCGCCAGGAGACGATCTGGTGCTGATATTGGTTTATGAGCAAGGTAAGTCGATAATGAAGATACTAAACACGTTCCCTTCTCCCTTTAATAAGCAGAACCTCGCGATCACTCACCCACACCATCGCCAAACAACAACAACATCACTTAGATTCAGGAGTACATCCTGTCCCTAGGTGCTCTGTGGACTTGCTCTGCTGGAGCAACTCCTTTACTCTTCTCCCCTACCCCTAGTCGAAGCTAGGTAGGGAGGGATGGGTCAAGAGAAGATCACAAAGTACGTAGAATCTAACTTCATTTTTTCACAAAAATTTTGGAAGGTTCCAAAATATCGGAACTCAAACGCTTAAACAATCGCTACCTTGTAAGCGCCAACGGTAACACTCAAATGCATTTGGCAGCTGGGAGGGAACCTTGGTAACACTGTGTTAAATCCTGTTCATACGCAACCAATTTAATAAACTGCTTTACTAAGTCGTCATGTTTAAATGTTTATTGATTTGGTTAGATGAAAATTTTCACGCCATTTGGCGTAAGTTTCTAAAGACACGCTAATCATCTCTGCTACTTAAATACATCACATAATATGATTTGGGCCCAACATACACTAACTATCGTTGCAAAATAATTATCAACCTCGGTGATATCCACCGAACTAAGGGTTGTAGTTTGCAAGGGTACAATAGTGTAAGTGAGGAAATCGTATTATCTGCATAAGATCCATAGTTAAAAGAACTTAGCAAAAATCAGAAATTTCTGGTTACACAAACATTATTTTGACCGTAAATTCATTTTTCACTTTAAGGGTGATATTCCCTTCAACGCGAAGGAGATAAAATGACTTTAGAAGGAAAGAACTTGCACAGTTCCCATGGAAGACCAACAACGAGCTGGGGGAAGAGAATGATGATGAAGATTCATCTGAGGATGACTTAAGCAACGGTGATGGGAACTTGACAGTGAGGTTGAGGACAGTGATACTGAAGATGAGGGTAATGAGAACGTTGGAGGTGTTGGGTTTATTCATCTTTCTATTTTGTTTTTCTCACCCACATTCGTTATTTCGTCTAAGTTATTTTTCCCCCGAACCTGTTTGTTTTACGCGTTATTTTAAGTTTTTGAGTTGATCAGTTTCTTGAGCTCCTCATTCCATTTGAGGAAGCGTTAATCCCTTTAACCTTATTATTTATGTTTTATTTATGATACGTAATTGGAGGGATTTACGGGTCATAAGTTCTGGTGTAAATCCCCACCCTCTACATGTATTGCGAAAAGTAGTTAACATTAATATATGGAAGTTTCGTAGTAATTACCTCCCTGTCACCGCTGGAGACTCCATCACTATTCTTTATAGATTAATTCCCTTTATTAATAATTATAATTTAATTACAATTGAGCCCCGTAACCCTACAAGTGGTAGCACTTCACCTGGTTGGAAGGAGGAGTGAATCGATCCATTTGAGAGCCGAAGAGTAAAAAGAGAAAAGAGCATTCATCCCAAGAAAGAAAGCAAGCTGTCAACACGAGAAGATGACGAAAGAGAACGACGACAAACCGGTGATGTTTGATGTGTAGGGGTTACGGGGCTCAATTGTAATTAAATTATAATGAATTAATAAATAGATTTAAACTATAAAGAATCGTGATGGAGTCTCCAGTGGTGACAGGGAGGTAATTACTACGAAACTTCCATATATTAATGTTAACTACTTTTCGCAATACATGTAGAGGGTAGGGATTTACACCAGAACTCATGACCCGTAAATCCCTCCAATTACGTATCATAAATAAAACATAAATAATAAGGTTAAAGGGATTAACGCTTCCTCAAATGGAATGAGGAGCTCAATAAACTGATCAACTCAAAAACTTAAAATAACGCGTAAAACAAACAGGTTCGGGGGAAAAATAACTTAGACAAAATAACGAATGTGGGTGAAAAACAAAATAGAAAGATGAATAAACCCAACATTCTCCCCCTCAGCTTTCTAACCTTGCAGTTTTAATCAACCACTTTAACCATCCCAAACTTTGCTCGTAATTCTTCAAACTTCGTCGAGGCAAAGCTTTCGTAAACAAGTCTGCAGGTTGCTCTTTTGTGTTAAGGTACTCCACACGTATTTTCTTCGCGTTAACCCTATCTCGTATGACGTGGAACCTTCTATCCACGTGTCGCGAACTTTGCGATATTATCGGCGTGCTGGCGAGGGAATTGCTGTCGTGTTGTCGCCGTAAATCACCGGAGGGTCATTAAACGTATAACCCAACTCCCCCAGAAGTTGGCTAACCCATATCATATGTGACGATGCTTCACTAAGTGAAACATTCAAGCTTCTGCGGTAGACTGAGCCGTCGTTGCTTGTTTCTTCGTTCCCCACACCACAGCTCCCCCGTTCAACGTGATCACAAAACCACTTGTTGACTTCATGTCGTCTGGATCCGTTCCCATGTCGGCGTCTGCATATCCCACCAATTCCAGCTTGTCCTTTCTAGTATACTGAATTCCCAATTGCTTCGTTTGCTGTAAGTATCCACAAGTTCGGTAAAGCGCATCCCAATGCGCTGGGTAAGGGTTCTCTTGAAACCTAGCGCTCATTCCAAGCGCGAATGCTATATCAGGTCGAGTTCCAATCATCGCATGCATTAAAGATCCAGTGTACTGTCGGTATCCTTGATTCTTCTCGTTCGTTTTCATTATCTCCCCTTCCATGTTCTTCAGGAGTTTCTTCACAGCGTCCATTGGAGTATAGTGTAAAAGAGTTTTCGGTATTCCAGCTTTTGACCCATCGTTTCGATGTATCTCTGCTGGAACACCACAATCTT